>JAXDDX010000047.1:1387500-1402500 GCA_034670405.1 Hoplostethus atlanticus
AAAAAATAAATTGTTCCCATCTCTGTATTCATCTTTCTATCAGAAATAACGCACTCTAATAGTTTTACTTTGGTGTTCAGAGTGAGATTCAATTTTTCATTCATCTTATTATCTGTCTAAATTGTATCCCTGCTCTATAACGTGCTTTAAGCAAATGGAATCAAATCAACATATAGGAAGGTCTTGTCAAATTAGTTCCATTGAATGTGAGAATCCTTGGGGGAAAGTAAAGAAGCACTCTACCCACGCTGAAAGATATTCAACCATTCCAATGAAATACATCATTTTACACAAAGGAAATGAAGTAATACACAGCACAAATAACCATGAGGAACACAGGAAGTGTAGAGATGCATGTACAGCAGTCCTCGTTTGGCTTTCGTTTCTCATGTTTTTACTTCAGATCATAGAAGTCCATGAATTAATTGTTATTTTACTTCAGTATCTATGGGTCTGATTCCCTTATTGTGCATGTTTACTTATGAAAATCTGTTTTTTTTTAGCTTGTGATGACAATACACATTGGTTCAAGCAGACAAAGCCCCTAAGCTGTACCCTTCCAAATCCAAAAATGCATTGCCTTCATGACGTTTATGACTTTTCTGTGATGTAGCGTCAGAAGTGGCTGGAGTGTGACGCTCAAACACAAAGACTGGCGCTCCCCTGCTCTTACACCTCCCCATGGTCTGGCATCCTCTGGGACCTGAGGGTGTGGGCCTTTCGCCTGACTGTGCAGGTCATGTGGAGTATCTCGGAAATAAAGAGAATGACGACACCCTGAGAAGTTTGCGGATGACACAGTGGTGGTGGGCCTGATCTCCAACAACGACGAGAAGGCCTACCTGAGGAAGTTGCGATCTGTCACTCTGGTGCCAGACAACAGCCTTCCTCTGAATGCACTCTAATAGTGGTGTTGTGACTTAGGAGGACATACAAATATGTCATTCATCCACTGGATTTAATGTAATCCCCTGTCTAGACGTGCATTTAAGAAATGGAATCCAATCAACATCTAGAAGGTCTTGCCCAACATACTTCCATTGTGTGAGAACTTGGCGAAGTAAGAGCACTCTACCACGACTGAAAGATAATTCAACCATCTCCAAGAAATACCATCATTTTACTCAAGGTGGAAGTCCTACAGAAGCATCACTACCTTTGAGAACACAGGAAGAGTTAGAGATGTCAGTGTTCGCGAGCCACTTTGGACTACTTCCCTCATGTCTTTACTTCAGATCATACGAGTCCTGAATATAATTGATTACTACTCCAGTTCATCATGGCTGAGAATCGGACTTGAGAGAGTGAATCAGCTAAATCGTGTTTGGACAAACAAGAAAAAGGAAATACTTTGGGTGTCCTGGTGTTAGGCTGTGGAGTATCAGTGGTGCCCAACCCAGTCCTCAAGTACCCCCTTGTCCTGCAGGTTTTAGCTCCAGCTCTACTAAGGTATCATGAAAATCTGAAGCCTCTAATTGGTTCAGATGTGCTAAAAGGTGCTGAGAGCTGCCCAGTACAATCACATTTTCCACCGGCTTGCTCAAGGGCACCTCAACAGTAACGCAGTAACATTAGAGTAATGTTACTACTTTCCTTCAATTTCAGTAATAATATTAGTTACCAATCAGAGAAATCAATCATTACGTCACTTTTTAGTACGTTTAATAAGCAAATCTCCATCCTGGATTTATTTTCATCTACCTAAAGGACATGTCGCTCCCCACACACTGCGCTAGCTAGCTAGCTTGGATTGAAGATGGATACGTTGGAAGTAATCCCATTACTTTGATTTTGTCAATTGCAAACTATACACAGGTACTTAGAGCTGAGCTGGCAGTATTTGGTCGGTCACGGAGGAAACATCTTAAAGGAAGGTAGAGGGTAGAAGGTAAAGGAAAAGTAATATAACGAGTAGTGTATCAAATTACTTTTCCCATGGAGTACTGAGCCCAACGCCGCCGCGCCCTGTGACCTGAACCTCACATAGCTCTGGTACAGGAACGACAAGGCATCTCCAAGAACGGCCACTTCCTCTGTGTGCGTGTTCACTGTCAGGGCCGCCTCAGACTAAACTACATGAACAGGAGAATCTGCGTCTTGAATCGATCAACAGTCGACAGAACGAACGAGTCATATTTCTGCTTCGCTTTAGTCCGGAACAGATTAGCAAGAGAAGGAGTATGTCTGTTTTTAAAAACCATCGGCGGTGATTCACGTTATTCAAGCCATGTGGACGACCGCAGGACCGGTCACTCCACCCTCAGGATCATCTGGCTGAGCATCGCTTTAATTGTCAAAGCTAAAGACTAAAGAGCGGGCTCATTGTTTCCTAGGGGCGTATTTAATCGTGACACAACTGAGGATATTAGTAGAACCAGCCGCCAGCGGGGCAGACATTGACACTGGCACGAAAAAACGACTTGCCATCTCACTTTTGAGGAGTAAATCCACCCTCAGATCCTCTTACACTGTTAGAGATCAGTCAATATGTGATGTTCAACTCATTCCAGTGTTGTGATTTACTGTTTTGATCCAAAGACTAAAGAGACTAATGCTCTACTCTCACAATCAGAAAAGAAAACGTGGGAACTTGTGGAACATCATGTCAAGACTGTCACTGTAGTTTAAAGTTTAAAGTTAAGGCCTTCAAAATGTTAAGATTGTGTGAATTCATCGTATCATCAACACAGCCGTCATCGCACAATGATGGTAGCCAGGCTGTCTCTCTCTCTCTCTCTCTCTCTCTCTCTCTCTCTCTCTCTCTCTCTTTCTGAAGTTGAGAGGGTTGAACGGCGGTTTCAGAGGTTTCTGGTACAGGTTTGGAGCAAAATGTCACTCTGATTGTAAGTGGGTCACTCTGATTGTAAAAGTGTGCATTGACTCAAAATGTACATATTTGCTGCCACTCAAATCTGTCACACACACACAAACACACACACACACACACACACACACACACACACTCTCACCCCACCCCTCCATCCGAGCACCTATATAGGCGGTAGCACCCTTGTTGTATGTTTATTAACAGGAGGGAGGTGGACCTGCATCATCGACCATAAATAGCAGTGTCGTTTTCCTGCTCACTGACCAGACTGCAGCAGCGCCGTCTGAACCGTAAGTATGATCATGTATGTATCAAGTGACAATGTTTAGAAGTTATTGTTAAATTGTTGTTGTTGCCGTGTGACGGACATAATCAGTGAAAAACTGATGTATAGAAATGTGAGTTTGACTGGAGATCGGAGAGAAAACAATACAACTGTTGCTGTCGTTCGTCTTTCACATCCTTCGTCCTTTTATGGCCATTTTCTTTCTGCAGAGCGTTCGGAGCACAGATGGCAGCAGGAAGTGTTTTTTTGGCCTGTCTCTCAGCGCTCTTTCCTGTGGCAGGTAAAGGTCTCGTTGCATCACCCTCGCTATTCAGGTTCAACTTTTGGGTGACAGCCACACGACATGAATCTTCTTAAAGTTTGGTGTTTGTGTTTCAGGTGGGATCAGCTGCGTGAACTACATCCCTGTTTCCGCGGTGAGCGTCCAGGTGGAGCAGCTTGTTAAGGGGCAGAAAGTGCCTGTTGCCGAGCAGACAGTGACAGAGGGTCAGAAGATAAAACTGACTTGTGTCCCCACCTGCGCCGCGAGTCTGAACTCCGACCCGGCCTACATCTGGTACAAGAACAGACGGCAACTAAGCGGCAGCGGGGCAACCACGAGCCTCCTGTCTTTGGACCCGATCGGTAGCGAGGATACAGGCAGCTACTCCTGCGCCGCGATCGGCTACGAGGACCTCCGTTCGTCCGCCGTCGATCTCAGCGTCCGATACGGTCCCAGAAACACCGCGGTGTCTGTTGAAATCTCCTGCGGCGTCACGACTCTGACCTGCCTGCAGCGACGCCAACCCCCCCGTGCATGAATACACCTGGTACAGGAGGAGCGCCGAGGGAGAGGAGGAGGTGTTGCAGAAATCGGGGAGGAAGGACTTCACCGTCGATGGCGGATTCCGGGACAACGACACGTATCTCTGCCAGGCCGCGAACGACATCTCAGCTCAGAACTCCACAGCCCAGAACCTCAGTAGAAACCTGACGGACAAACACAAACACACGTGTACGCTTCTCAAAATACTTGTGGCCAGTGTTAGCGTGGGGTTGGTTGTTGTGATAACGGTGTCAGGGGCTTTTCTGGTCGTCAAGATGAAGAAGAGGGGCGCCGGGCCGGTCCCAGAGCCCCGCGACACCGACACCTACCTGGCTCTGGATATCAGCTCCACGGTCACTGAGTCCCGCTATGACACACTGACCAACGTGAGGGGCTGCACTGCCAACAAAGAGGATGGTATTATTTATGTAAACTACCTGAGCACCTGCTGACCAGCCAGGATTCAGGAAGTTTTCAAGTTAAGAAATGAGAATGAAGCACGTGCAAATAACGTGCTCCATGCCTGAAAAGTGAGAGAAAAACATTTCCCCCGTCATGAAAGGATTGTGTGGAAGAGACACAGGAAACAGGAAGTAGTTTGACATTGAAAAAGCATGGTGGAGGTCGAGGGATGGGCCGAGACATTTACCCCCAACTCCGACGACCCCCGGGGGGTTCAATTCAAAGTTTTCATTTTTAAAGTTGTTCTTATTTAACCATGACCAAAACCTCACCCTAACCTTTACCACGTTGTTTTAGGTGCCTAATCCCAACCCTAACCTTAATCCCAACCTCAACCCCAGTTGTTTTCCTTAACGGGTAGCTAACCTTTTCACCTGACAAACACATGAAACATGCCGTGTCCAATCGCTGCTCTTGTCACACAATCCTTTCGCGGCGGAGGAATGTGCTCTTCGCCAGGCTGCGGGTCCACGGCGCCTCGACAAGAGAAAGTATTTGCGCAAATAAATGCCATATGTTGTGCCAAGCTTGTACAAGTGTTTATCAGACAGACAGGCAGACAGGCAGACAGACAGACAGACAGGCAGACAGACAGCTTTGAACAGGATTAGGATATCTGCCAAAACGAACGGGGTGTTTCTCACCGCTGAAACTCATCTTTTGTTTTACCAACATGTCATCACTCTCTAGTGTGTGTGTGTGTGTGTGTGCGTGTGTGTGTGTGTGTGTGTGTGTGCGTGTGTACCTGCATGTGCAATCCGCCGTGTGCATGCTCAGTAGCTTGGGCTAATGACATAAGTAAATATGTTCAACAATGTATTTGTGCATGTAAACAATACACGCTGCACCTCCTCCCTCCCTCCCTCCCTCCCTCCTTCTGTTCCCCTCTGCTTTTATCTCCCCTCTTATCTCCTGCCCTCCGAATCTGCTCATTCCTCCCTCCCTCCCTCTTCTATCTACACTCGCCTCTCGGTTTATCTCTCTCTTCCTCAGGCTGATTTCCCGCTCCGTCTCTCTTTCCTCTCTCTTTTAATTTTTCCGTCTTTCTTCTCTGGATTCTCTACTGGCCATATTTATTCCTCTCTCCTTTCCTCTCCTCTCCTCTCCTCTCCTCCTTGACTTATCTCTAATTATAATGGAGAGTCAGAGGATCGGGGGGGGGTGAGATGATGGGGTTGGGGTGAGATGATGGGGTGGGGGTGAGGGAGTTTAAATGCCACCAAGGCCGAGAAGACGCCATCTTTGTTTTGGGTTGGGCCTTAATGTTCTGCCAGTCAGAGGGATGTGTTTATTTGCGTTATTGGCAGGTATTCCTCTTCCCCACTTTTTTCCCTTCCGACAGTTTACTGTTAGCGTGAGTTATCACTGTAGGTGTCAGGAGGTTGTTTCGGGGAGGAGGGAGGGAGGGAAGGAGGGAGGAGGAGCGGAGGGTGAGTGGGAGGAGGCAGATGTGATGAACAAATTTGAAACTGGGTGGTGAAAAATAAAGGAAATATTCAGTGAAGGTGCTGTAACCGTCAGAAATCCCCCTCCAACGCCAGGCTTCCTCCAGCTCCCTTCCCTCCAGCCCTCCACCTCCGCCTCCGTCTCCCATCATTCCCCTCTTTCCTCTCTCCCCCCACCCCCCAATTACCAATTAGCTCTGTGGCCATAATGGATGTTGTTTGCCATGTTTCCCTGTCAGCAGATTGAATTAGCGCCTCTATGTGTGTGTGTGTGTGTGTGTGTGTGTGTGAGTGATCATCTTATCGGCTCTTAGTACAGTAATGAAACACAGTTATAAATGGCTGCAATCCTGTTAACAAAACAGCACCTGAGTGCAACCCGCTAGATAAATCAGAACTCGGCCGTCGCCACGCCGACCCGGAGGCTGTTGCTAAGGCGCAGCATCACCAGGAGACAATTGAATCATTTGCTCACTGTCTGATAAAGCGTCTGTCTTTAACAACCGCATCACTGCTATAAAAAATTAGACCATTTGTTACCGCTGTATTTTCCTCTGCGCCGGCTGAGGACGGCTCTGGTGTTGTAATCAAACTGATGTTAAAATAAAAACATGTTTCATTGTTTTGCAACGTTTTGGTGCCTCAAACGCAACAAATGCTTTTGGCTTTTCATTGCACAATGACGATATGGGTTTTAATCCCATACACATATGCTCTCTCTCTCTCTCTCTCTCTCTCTCTCTCACACACACACACACACACTCCTCTGTCTTTGTGCTGAGGGACTATTAAGACAGTGTCTAATGCTGCGACATACTCCAGTGCTCACACACTTAATTGTGTTAATGTTTGAGTTCACATAATCTTTCAGCACTGTCATTCTCTCAGATTATTCAGCCCTGTTTTCAATTACTGAACGCCTCGGCACTGTAGGCCTAGAATGCATGATATCCCTGTGTGTGTGTGTGTGTGCGTGCCAATGTGTGTGTGTGGAAACAGAGATACAACAGCTTTGCTCATCCAAACAAAGATGGAGGATGGAGCAGTGCAATTCATTTTTATGCTTCTATTTATTTGAGCGGTATCTTATTTTGCTACTAGGTTGCGTGCGTGTGTGTGCTTGTGTATGTCTGGGCATGCGTGTGTGTGTGTGTGTGTGTGTGTGTGTGTGTGTGAGAGTGAGTTTGTGTGTGTGTGCATATCTGTACCGTGTGTTTGTGCCTGCCTATCTACTGAACACACTGTAGCCCTAGAATGCATGATATCCCTTTGTGAGTGTGTGTGTGTGTGTGTGTGTGTGTGTGTGTGTGTGTGTGTGTGTGTGTGTGTTTATACAAGCGTGCTGGGCTTTCAACAGGGAGTCAGTTGAAAAATTGAACAACACCTCCACAAACTCTCATTTTGAAACATATCTGCAATAGTTTTGGCTACAGTCACCGATCACATCACATCATCAGTTATTGTGACTATGAGAACAGTGAACTATGTCTGTCAACATTTCAACACACAACCCCCCCCCCCTCCCCCCTCCTCCCACTAGCATGAGACAACTTTACGGGAGTAAGAAAAATAAAAAACCACATAGCACAGTCATTACGTGTTGAACGCAGCCCACTCAACCAGATCAGAGGTTTGCGTGTAAGTGAGAAAGACAGAAAGACAGAATGTATGCTTTTATCGATGTATGTGTGTGTGTGTGTGTGTGTGTGTGTGTGTGTCTTTCTTCAGCCTCTGTGCTGCAGGAATTTCCTTATCATTTACCTCCCGTCACACACAGAGCTGATCTCTCGGTTTAACCATCCACTGTAAGGGGCTGTGGCTGGAGGACCCAGGTCGATGCCCGTGACAGTGAACTTGACTAGTGACAGGGTGCGTTCAATACGACCAAACAGGTTTAAGCAACATATCCCTGCGTCACTGCAGTGTGTCTGTGTTGTGTTAATTGTAAATGATGTGTGAACAGGGCGTGATTGAGAACAGGTACAGGTAGACGAGGGAGAAATGAAGGGGAAGGGCGCGACTGGAGATAAAGGGAAGGTCGACGCCACATAATGACACGCCAGCGCCGTCTCTTGTCTCCGTCTGCTGAAGCTGCATGCTCACCATAAAATCAAAATCCTTTTCTTTTCCTTCTGCGACACATTTTGTGGGTGTTTTTGAGAAACAAATGCACAATCGTTGAAATCTACTTGCCTTAAACGCGTAACATGTCTCCTTTGCTCCCTCCTGTTTCCAGGTTTGACAGCCAAACTGTTAACAATTTCTGATGATGCAGTTTATTTCTGAATATGTGAAGAGGAGCGTGGGAGGTGAAAATTGATAGGGAAGGTGTGGAGATTCGTAGCTGATGTTACATTTTCACAATAATTTAACTTTTATTTATTTCATTTGGTAAATACTGCCCAGTAAAGAACGTATGTTGTGGAGAATGATTTTCTAACCTCTCTAACCGTTCAACTGGCTGACCTGAATTTGCCTCGTGACGACCTGGAGCTGCACCAATAGCTGCCAAAATGGAGGATCGGGTATCACGAGGAAAACGAGAAGTGTTGCCAACCCATGCGCTGACTGATGATCTCTTGTAAAAAAAAAAAAGCGAGGTGTGAGAGGAGTTGGCTTACTTTTAATCAAGCAGAGGAACTCTCCCTACACAAACACCGTCCTCTGTAGCGTGCCTGTCGCTTTCCAACGAACCAGGACTGCCAGTTTTGCATGCTGCTAAGATCAGTTGATTTAGTGCTTATTTTACTATCTCTGCGTAACTGATCTCTCCAGGATCGTCTATAACTTCAACAAAAGTGCACAGATGTCAGCAGCTGAAAGTCTTTCGGTATAAAGGAGGTGGAAAGGAAGTGTTAGGAAAAAAAAAACGAGAGAGGTGATCACATAACTGCAGCAGTTTTATGACGCTGTCTCCCGGCTCCTCCAGTGACGGCGGCCGGGCCGACTGCTGAGGCTCTCGCCGTAATGTGTGAGGTGCATCTGTTGCTTTATAGGGCGCTGAGGCGGAAATTAACCAAGGCTGCCCATTGGTTTACTAGCGGCTATTTCCTCGTATTTCCCCGTTTGGTCCTCGATGTGTGTTGTTGCTTTTCCACGGAACAAGGAAATTATGGTGGAGGAAATGTGCTTAATAAACACAACGCAGCAGCATTAACCCACAATGCAACAGCATTAATCCACGATGCAACAGCATTAATCCACAACACAACAGCATTAATCCACAACGCAACAGCATAATCCACAACACAACAGCATTAAACCTACAACTGCAACAGCATTAATCCACAATGCAACAGACATTATCCACAACGCAACAGCATTAATCCACAAACAACAACATTAATATCCACAACACTAACAGCATTAATCCACAACGCAACAGCATTTAATCCACAATGCAACAACATTAATCCACAACGCAACAGCATTAATCCACAACACAACATTTAATCCACAACACAACAGCATTAATCCACAACGCAACAGCCATTAATCCACAACACAACAGCATTAATCCACAACGCAACAGCATTAATCCACAACACAACCCAGCATTAATCCACAACGCAACCACATTTACCCCACAACGCAACACCATTCACCCACAATGCAACAAGCATTAATCCACAATGCAACAGCATTACTACCCACAATGCACACATTAATCCACAACACAACAGCATTAATCCACAACGCAACAGCATTAATCCACAACGCAACAACATTAATCCACCAACAGCAACAACAGTAATCCACACACACAACCGCATTAATCCACAACACAACAGCATTAATCCACAATACAACACAACAGCATTAATCCACAATACAACAACATTAATCCACAACACAATAACATTAATCCACAACAGCGTTGTGTTGTGGATTAATGTTATTATGTTGTCAGTTTTTGTTTGCTTTGTTAATATCGTTTTAGTGTGGATTAATACTGTTAAATTGTGGATTGATGTTGTGTTGTGTTGTGGATTAATGTTGTTGTGTTGTGGATTAATGTTATTATGTTGTCAGTTTTTGTTTGCTTTGTTAATATCGTTTTAGTGTGGATTAATACTGTTAAATTGTGGATTGATGTTGTGTTGTGTTGTGGATTAATGTTGTTGTGTTGTGGATTAATGTTATTATGTTGTCAGCTTTTATTTGCTCCGTTAATGTCGTTGTGTTGTGCACCTTAGGGCCGTAACAGCCTGACGTCTTTGTAGAATCAATGGATGCGTGTAGGTTCCTTTCAATACTTTCATATTTGTAAACTTGTAAAATGTTTTACAAATGTTTTACAGTTTGGAAAGCCAGCGCTTTTAAATTATGTTTTTCCTCCCTGGCGTGAAATCAAAGTGTAAACAAAGGAAATATTTTCTTTAGAGCAAACAAAGTTTGTTAATAACAGTAGAACAACGTTTTAACATTTCATAAACTCAGTGCATGGTCTTCAAGCTAAAAACAAGGCTGTCTTAGTTCCTGAAAAGCTGACATTTTGGAGATACAAGGTTTTTGTTTTTGATTGCATGATGATTCTGCCTATATTATCTATATTACTATTCAATACAATACATTCTCATTTCTAACAAAACGTTTATCCTGCTCTTCGCCAGGCCGGGAGGCACACAGCCCTTTACCTTCACCTGTCTGGGTCTGCCGCTGGACAAACAGGGCCAAACAGCATGTTGGCACCAGCCCTTTGTAAACAGGCTGTGGGCATGGTCAAGGCTGCAGAGGCCTGTTAGAAGGAGGACAGACGGGGAGACAACTGAGGCCCTTTGCCATCAGGTGTGTGTGAAGATATCTCCAAACATTTGGACCCTGGAGATAACAACATGCCAGAGAGAGAGAGAGAGAGGGAGAGAGAGGGAGGGAGAGAGATGGGTGTATTTCCCTGGGACCACCTAAGCTGCCTAATCAAGATATGACTCCATTGATGTCGGCTCAGAGAATGTGTGTGTGTGTGTGTGTGTGTGTGTGTGTGTGTGTGTGTGTCTGTCTGTCTGTCTCTGTGTGTCTGTCTGTATATGCCTTAGATAAAAGACTGAATCAGAGGTTTCCCTCATCCTGATCCCCTATAGCAGGTGAAGAGAGGTGTGTATGTATGTCTGTCTGTGTGTGTGTGTGTGTGTGTGTGTGTGTGTGTGTGTGTGTGTGTGTGTGTGTGTCAGACGACTGGGGGGTTGGTCCCACAGCCCCCATCACATCACCTAGACCATGGAGACCAGACCTACACAGGAGTAATGAGCAGTGCACAGTTGTGTCTATGTCACTCAATGTGTCTGTGTGTGTGTGTGTGTGTGTGTGTGTGTGTGTGTGTGTGTGTGGGTGGGGGGGGTGATAAACGTCAGCGCTGTGATGTTGCATTAATTGCGTGCGCCGTCTTTGGTCCCCTCTCACACAGTTAATGAAGACACGCCAGGAAAGGAGAGAGAGGGAGGGAGGGGGAGGGGTGAGGGAGCGGGGGGAGGGGGGGGGGGGGTGGCCTCTCTGACGCCCTGCTTCAAGCGCCACTGTGGCCCCCTCTGCATTTAAGCACTTTAATTTGGCTTTTAAATGAAATAAACGTGTTATCTGGGAGATCCTCTGGATTACTATTATCATTATTTCCCTTAGCGACAAACGGCATGCTGTGATTGGTTAATGACTTTCGTCTGAGTGGCAGCCGTCCTATGGGGTCGTCCGGAGTGAGGAAAATGGAGAGGGAGAGGAAGGCACCGAAACTGTAAGACTAATGAAGTACAATTAAATCAGCGCCCTGCCCCCCCCCAGTGGTGGTCGGAGACACGGTGAGGACTGTTCAAGGTTGTGCTTTAACGGATAATACCGGAGTGTCTTTTAATGTTTTAACTTTTACCAATCTTCTGTTTCTCCCCTCTCCTTTCCATTGCTCCATCGTTTTCCTGCCTTCAGAAGAAGAGCTAGACAATCCATCACAGTAAACATGAAGCTTTAATTGGATTTTGTCAAAATTTCTCTTTTATCGTTATTTGGTTTTTAGTGTTTTCATACCAGTTACAGACAGCAGTTCATCTCAAGCTAGGTTTGACGCTGTGAGGTTAGCATTTTAAAAACAACAACAAACTAATTACTTACGGTATGTGTATTTTCTTTCTTTCTTTCTTTCTTTCTTTCTTTCTTTCTTTCTCATTAATAACAACATTAATAATGCAAAAACCTTATTTGCAACCGTAAACAGGCTGACAAACCCCCCGACTCAGACTCCCTGAACTCCTGTCCACCCAGAAATGCAGAAATTTTCATTCTTCTTTACTGATAAAATTGAAAGCATCAAAAAAACCTTCAATACTTACAGAATAAATACTTTTGAGTCCTGACTAAAAACCTTTCTGCTGAACTGTAAACCTGCTCTATGACTTTTATTCCTTTTGCACTGTGATTTTTCTTGTTTTAAATGTCTTTTAATGCCTCCTGTAAAGAACTTTGAACTGAAATATATGAAAGGTGCTATACAAATAAACCTGCCTTGCCTTCTTTCTTTCTTTCTTTCTTTCTTTCTTTCTTTCTTTCTTTCTTTCTTTCTTTCTTTCTTTCTCTCTCTCTCCAGGGTTAAACTAGTTTGTGGGACATCTGAAGTCTATGAGAAAAAGATTGAACAAGATTGTGCCGAGTAACTTTACAGAACAACAACACCAAAGGTAAAACCAGACGATCGTCTTAATGGGCAACACACATAAAAAGAGACTATCTACTACATATTGTACAACATATACTCTTTAAAATAGGGGATATTGAAAATGATGTAGTTAAAAACAGATTCATCAAGGCCCTTAGTCCAAACAGTTATTTCACCTCTGTTTCTTTTCAACAAACTAAATCTATCACATCACAGAGCTAGCAGTTATAATTGTTATAAATATATTGTCTCATATGAAGTAATATGCACGTGAGATGATGGAGAATTGTTCACGCGAAGGAAGAATATAAGTCTCTCCATCAGCAGTGAAAGCGAAACTGTGAATCCAGTAGTATTGACGAGGCTCCACTTTCTCCTCCTGCTCTCCTGTCGCTCCATAGAAAACCTTCCACTGCTCCTTCCACCTCCTTGTCTCCCTCTTTGTCTCTGCCCCTCATTGTCTCTGACTTCTTTCAGATAATCTCATTTAGACTTCCCCTCTTCGTTCTCTCTCTCTCGTCGCTCGGCCCCCCCCTCGGCTCCTCTCTGTTATTCTCTCTTTCTCTTTCCCCCTTTGCTTTATTTCTCTAAATGCACACAGTATTGATGTTTTTCTCTCCGTCGTGGCCTATGTGCTGCTTCTCCTCTTTTCAGCTCTCCCCTTTGTCTCCCACCTTTTATATGTCAAAAGGTTTTCTATAGTGCCTCTCCCCAGGTATAGTTTCTCTCTCTCCCCCTTTCTCTCTCTCTCTCTCTCTCTCTCTCTCTCTCTCTCTCTCGTGCAGGCAGATGCTTATACATACTAGGGTTTGACCAATATGACTTCCTGAAGGCTGAAACCAATTTTGGTTATATAGATTTTTGTATTGAAGTGGCTGATATCTTTAAATTTGTCCATTTTCATGACCAAAAAAATGACGAGGTCTTAGGGGTGGAAAAGCCTCTGAAACCGTCATGGGACACTAAACTCTCCACTGAAACCAGACTAATGAAATCCTTTTTTTTTTTTTTACGGTTATCAGCTCCTGGAGGCAGCGTGACTCATCGCACCTTTTCAATGGTGGGGAAACTCTGGGATGCATTAAATGAATAAATAAAATGTGCAAAAAAAATAAAATTTCATTGCAGGTTTTATTGTTTTTATGTGGCTGTGGTTCCTCCGTCATATCGGCGGCGGACGACGCTAACAAATCGATCTTCACCCGGTTAAAGAAATCCTCCAACTATTGAAATATCTTAACCGGAGTAAGGTCATTTATTGAGTACTAAGGTATTTAAACCTTAGTCAGATTTTGTCTTTTTCAGTAGACCGATTGTTAAACCAGGTTATTTGAGAAATCAACTACGAACCATGTTAACACTGTAATTGAAATACTGCCTTAAGCTGATTCCTGCCAGTAATCAGGGTGTTTCTGAGCATTTAAACTCACTGACTGGCCAACATCGGCCTGATATATCAGACACACACACACACACACACACACACACACACTTCTTTACTGTAAACAGCTGCGGTAATAGAGAGCCATGTACCTTCTACAAGCTGTATTTTACATTTACGGCCGTATCTCCCGGTAAGCCAATCTAAGGTGGCGAGGCCAGATGAGGCCGGCTGTATCACAGTCCATCTAGTCAGCAGTTGCTGGCCTTATTACATGGCCTGTATCTGAGCAGAAAGGATATTTGTGGCGCGATATGGAGAGAGAGATGGACGACGGATGGACGAGGAAGGGCGATGGAAAGAGAGAGGGCTCATATATAAGACGGGCTGGTTTCAACGTGTTTAAGAGCTTGGCAGAGGAGCGGCTACTGCTACTGGGACTGCAGGTTGCTGGGGGATCGATGGTGGCGCATACGTGTGTATTTTTGTGTGTGTGTGTGTGTGTGTGTGTGTGCGCACGTATGCATGGGTGTGTGTGATAGGGGGAAAAGGGATCCAGAGCATTTTCCTAGCATTTGATGGACAGCTTAACGCCCGGCTTGTAAAACAGCAGAGCAACATGTTCCACGTGCCAAAGGACGGCGGGGAGGTCACACACACACACACACACACACACACACACACACACACACACACACACACACACACACACACACACACACACACACACCGTATAAACGAAGTGTGGAGTGGTAGACTTATTTATTAGGGATCCTGGGGTGTGGGTGAACAGCCAGTGGGCGGTAGGGCAGCGAAGGCTAAAGATTTCGGCGCCCAGACGATATTTTCTTAACATTTCACCAGATTACATCCCGTACTCTCTCATTTGCAATCAACCCTTTCAACATTTCCCCCCGCGGGGCCTCGGCTGGTTAAACCCTCACGCTGGTGGCCGCACAGCCTCGGCTGGCTCTCGCTGAAACTTTGTGTGCAATGAGCAGTTAATGAGCTGGAGAGCAACAGTTCAGGCTCCATTGTAATCTGTTTGAAACTGACGACTCGGCAAAAAAAACAGACTGAGAGACGGCCTTGTTCGACAGGAACGCTTACATAAAGCCCCAGAGGAGAGTCTCGTACTGGACGAGTCTGAGGCCCCC
>JAXDDX010000047.1:1407500-1425000 GCA_034670405.1 Hoplostethus atlanticus
CACTTTAACCTCACATGCAGCGTAATAAAATGCTAGTAATATTAGCATGGTGCTGTTCAAACACTTACTGGGTTCACTATATATACACCTCACTGTTATGAGTTATGAGTGGCGCCTTTAAACCTTCTCTTAAATAAATAGATTTCAACCAGGCAGATATATGATGACTCGTATTTTCCGCGGCCCCTGCAAATGTGGCTGACAACATTCAGAGGAAAGAACATACAGTCCAGTTTGAGGTGTGTGTGTGTGTGTGTGTGTGTGTGTGTGCCAGGTGTCTCAGGTTGCTGATGGATCCATACAGGTGAAACAGAGAGAGTTGCTGGTTGTTTAATATAAATATATCTATCCTCCGCCTGCTGTCGCTGGGGTAGAGTTGGCCGGCTTGGCAATCAAGTGCCTCCAGTCTATCTTTCTCTCACACACACACACACACACACACACACACACACACACACATAAATGAATTCCGCGAGTGCATCCAGATCATACCCTAAATATCACACACATTCCCAAACAGCCTCCCATCGGGCGGCTGCGTATCGGATTGCTGTGTCCACTATGAATTTACAGGATGTCTGACCTGCGGCGGCCATGTTTCACCACCCTCCGTGGATTCTGTTCCTCTCCTACCATGTCCTGCTATTCCAAATATCAAATACCGGGATCAGTGATAACCACCAGAACTGTGGTCGATGTAATATACAACCTCTTGCCGTTGTGTGTGTGTGTGTGTGTGTGTGTGTGTGTGTGTGTGTGTGTGTGTGTGTGTGTGTGTGTGTGTCTAGTCTGTCTTGGCTGCATACAAGGTGGATTGTGTTGAAAGCCAGGGTCCCACACATAATCTACTCCTTGCCTCCTTCTCCTGCTCATTTCCTTCCCCCTTTTTGTCTCCTTCTCTTCGTCTCCTTCTCCTTCTCGTCTCCTTCTCCTCCCTGTCTCCTTCTCCTCCTCGTCTCCTTCTCGTCCTTGTCTCCTTTCTTCTTGTTTCCTTTGCCTCTGCATCTTGTCTCCTCCTCGTCCCCTCCTTCTTCTTCTCGTCACCTTCTCCTCCTTGTCTCCTTCTCCTCGTCCCCTTCTCGCCCTTGTCTTCTTCTCCTCGTCCCCTTCTCCTCCTTGTCTTCTTCTCCTCATCCCCTTCTCCTCCTCGTTTCCTCCTCCTCATCTCCTTCTCCTCATCTCCTTCTTGTCTCCTTCTCATCTCCTTCTCCTCCTTATCTCCATCTCCTCCTCGTCTCCTCCTCCTTCATAACTTTAGTCCAGAGCCAACAACTCTTTTATTTCATCTTTTATCAAAAACAAACAAGATTACATAATTTAAAAAAATATTGAAAAGTTGAAACACTTTTATTAACATATTCAGGTTAGCTAATATTTCATTAAAAGTTTGAATAAAACTTTTTTCTAAGTGGACAAAGTCAAAGAGCGTTTCCTGTCTCATTCTGTCATTTACAAAATGATTTGTAACAAAAAAAGTTTTTAAAAAAAAATTACAAAATAAGATGTATATGGTGAATATTTTCCACAATTATTTCATGTAAAATAAAAAATAAAATCACAAAATATATTTTATAAAAATCATTAACCAAAAAAAGCAAAAATTTGAGAGTTAAGTGTTACAGGTAATTTATCATTTTGAGAAAAAGGGTGTTTAAGTTTTGTCTTTAGTTAGTTTTGGGCTTCGTATAAAAACATAGACATTAACTATTATAGTTACTAGTGTTTGATGATAGTTTTGTATATTTAAACAAAAGTGGTTAAAGAGGCAAAATATAATTCAAAATTGTAAAATCCACCTGAAATTGATGGGCATTTTTTATCTGTGTGTTAAGGCTAGGTAGGATAAACATTTTGTTGATCCTCTTCCTCCCCTCGTTAGACGCCCCAACACTGACAACTAACTTGCGTTGGACATGAAGGATTTCTCCCTGGTATGATTGTTGAACGTCGGTGCAAAATGCTGATTCTAGAAAAGAGGGTCTCTGAGGGGCTGACACCAAAACCTGATGGTCACCGTTGATGTTTTAGATCAATGTTTCTGCTATCAAACTCCATTGTTCAATCATGGGAATTAGAAAAATACCCCACAAAACAACAAGATGGACACAGAAATATGAGGTAGCTGTTTTTTTTTACAGCGTCAACGTGTTTCAGGGTGGATTTTTCCTTTGAATATCTCTTTTAATGGTCCGGAAAACCAAATAAGTGATGAAATCCAGGAAAAGAGACAGTGGAGGTTTGTTTGTGTTGTAATGTAGGGGAACATGGAGACGTGACGTTGACAGCGCCAAGAACCCATGATTTATGTAAGCCTACCATCTGTTGCCACAGAATACGTTGCACAACTACCAATGAGTCAGATTGACTATACGGACATCTACAATGTCAAGAGTGTACACACACACACACACACACACACACACACACACACACACACACACACCCTCAGATAGAGATAGTAAGATGGATATTGGTAGTGAGCTCACAGAGGCTCATGTGAACGATGGATGAGGTGATATAGAGAAGGCCGCTGATCTCCTTACTCCCACTCCATGTGACCCAAATATACCCCGACACACACACACACACACACACACACACACACACACACACACACACACACACAAATGCGCATACATACATCTACACACACAGCTGACAGCCATTCATTCACTCCAGTGACATGCCCAGGCTATATCTAAATGGAGAGCTTTCTCTGGATTGCAGATCCCCCCCCCAGCCTCACACACACACACACACACACACACACACACACACTTTCTCTCCTCTTCATCTACCATTCTTATTATTTCACCTCTCTCCATCTCTCTCTCTCTCTCTTCCTGTATCCATGTGATAAACTAGAACAGAGACACACAAAGGCACACGTATATGTGCATAAACACACACACACAGGCACACACACACTCACACACGCAGGCACACACACACAGGCACACACACACACACGCACACACACACACACGCACACACACACACACTTTGAGCTGCTGAGCGGCTCATGATGGATAGCCTCTGGACTCCTCTAGGCTGGTGACATGCTTTAGATGTGGTGGTGCGTTCACTGCCCCCCTCCCCCTCGACCTCGCCAGCACCCCCCTCGCCCCAACAACCACCACCTCACCTTGCTGTGAGACCCTGACCCTTCACACTCACACACTCACACACACACACACACACACACACACCCACACCCACACACACACACACGCATACACACACACACACACACACAAATTAGCTTGCGGCATGTTTGCTCTTACGACGTGAAAGCCCTCTCTCATTAACCCAGAGGGCACCCCCAGCCTCCCATTGTACCCCTATCTCCTGCAGCATTCTGGGTAAAGTAGTTTAACAATGTCAACCAGATAAGCCCAATGCAAACCTCCAGATAAGGAGTCAAAGACTGCACTTAATGTCTGTGTGTTTTGAAGGCGTGGGTTGATTGAGGGTCTGACGAGGAGGATGTAAAAGACCAACAGTGAGCAGTGTGTGTGTGTGTGTGTGTGTGTGTGTGTGTGTGTGTGTGTGTGTGTGTGTGTGTGGTCAGACTGGCAGGCACACAGTTTCATATCTGTCTTTGCAATAACAAGCTAAACTGCCAAAACAGCTTGACGCAGAGGACAAAGGAACGCAGACACACACACATACCGCTGGACAAAGACCATGTGTGTGTGTGTGTGTGTGTGTGCGTGTGTGTGTGTGTGTGAGTATGGCCAAGGACCATTAGCAAAGTAACTAAAAGAAAGGTGAGTCAACTTTTCCTGTATTGACTAGTCAAACAGGGAGAGATACACCGGCTGAGAAGGAAGGAAGAAAAGTGTGTGTGCACGTGTGTGTGTGTGTGTGTGTGACAAAAAAAAAAAAAAAACGAAACTAAAATAAAATAAAGTTTATGGCCGACATTCAAGGTAACACTGTACTCGAGTCTCCACCAGACTGTAATTGGAGGTCAAAGGTAACTCCCGCATGCAGCCTTTAATGTTGCGAGCCGCCGCGTCACCAAGGCTCCGGTTACAACGTGATAAAAAGGTGTGAATATGTCACAGGAAGTTTCAAATAAAACGCAGTAAATTTGCACACTTTGTCCCAGAAACCCGACACCCTACAGGGGGATAATCTAAACTTTTTTCTCCCCGGCTCTCGCCTTACATGCACGTACACACACACACACACACGTGGATTTATACTGGTTTACACACTCTCTCTGTCCCAAGAGTGTATACCCACTGCATTTATGTATGTATACACACACACACACTAAGCACATACACACCCATCACCATCACACAGAGGTGTATGCATACTGCGTGCACACACACACACACACACACACAGGGTGAGGATTTGAAATCAGTGCCCTGGTAAGCTGATAGGCCTGCTTTGTCCTCTTAATGGTTCTGTTCCGTTTTTATTATTGTGAATACCTGACCCACCTGTACAGCCCGAGGAGACTTTACCCTTCCCGTCGTCTCCCATGAAACACCATTAGATACAGTTTCCCTTCTCTCCCTCTGCCATTCTTTCCCTTCCATCAGGCCAGCTACAGTTTCAGCGTTGCTTCCACCCCCCACCCCCATCATCTCATTCTTCCCTGCTTTCTTCTTTAGTCCATTTTTCTGCAGCAGACAAATGATAGGCATTGATGAACACAAGGCTGCATTCACAGGTCTCCCGCCCAGTGGGAAACAACACAAACAATCGAAGGCAGGTTGTTTTTTTTTAAGAATCTTTTTTAATGAAACACAAAAAGGCAATAAAATTAAGATAAATAATTTGTTTTGTTTTTTTCTTTTTTTACATGAGGAAATATTTTAGTCATATTTCCAAAGAATGACTGAAATTACATAATATATTTTAGTAGGCTATTTCAACCGTACAAAGCAGTTTCCAGTGGGTCTAAAAGGTCGCACAATGATGTCACTTCTGTCAAAACGTGATGGTTAGAACTGAATCCAGTGTTTCTTAAAGAAAATACAGCTTTAAAAAATTAATTAAAGACCCATTAAAGTAATATTTCAAAATTGAGTTTCACATTAGATTCCTTTTAAAGCTTTTGCTTTGCAGTGTAACAGCAACATTTGTTGTTAAAAAGTCAGTCAATGTCCTAAAAGAAAAGGCATTCATGTTCTCCCCCTGTACATCCTATACACTGACTACAGTCATCACAGGCTTGCATAACAGTAAGACAATGGTAAACCAGGAAAACAAGCAAACATAAAAACACACAGACATTTTTGGCAAAGCAGGAATAAAAGTGACAAGAAGCACAATTTGTGATTTGATCCTTATCCTGTTTTTGTCTCTCAACATCATCCCGTTTGATTGGCTCTGATTGTCCTTCACAGTCACGTGATGTCATTCTGGTTGCCATAGAGACCTCAAGTGCATCAGCGTGCAGACAATGTTGCTGCAACGTTTCTCCGAGGCTGTCATAGCAACGCTGGATGAACACAAGCAGACAACGAGAGGGACTCTACTTCAAATACCTTGGTGATTGCAGGGGTCCCGGATTCAGATTTGATTGAACGTCTTTTGTCTTTTTCATAATATTGCATTCTTCTAATGCGGCGAAGCGTAAACTCAGAGGTGCTTTGGTATGTTTTTTTTGAGGCCAGATAAATATCTACATTTTATATAGGAATACAGGCTAAAATAGATAAACAAGAACTAGATTCTTTAAGGATCAGAGAACAGCAGAAACTCAGTTTCTTTTCCAGTATTTCTGAAAACAAAAAACAGAGATTTGAAACCCCCACAGGAAATGCACATCATAAACCCAACAGAGTACAAAAAAGACCAACAATGGTTTTTGGACACACATTTAAAAAGAGCATTTTTTGATTTCCTTATAAAAACACCCTCTCCCTCTCCCATCTACACGCTCACCCCTTGACTAAAGCGGGGCGTACACCCACGAGTTTTATACCATTTGTACAGTTTGACCCCGAAGGAACGGCCAATCCCCACCTCTGATTCTATTCAGTGCATGGAGAGAGAAGGGAACTAAACCCCGCCTCCTCCCTCAGCCAGAACCCCGCCCCCACCCCCCAACACACACACACACACACACACACATACATACATACATACACACACACCTAAAAAAAACCTCAATAATCTTCTCTGGAAAAAAAAGAACAAATATATATGTATACTATTTACAATGATATAATACATAATGCTGTACAAGGACACACACTCGCCCATGCGCGCACACACACACAGTTAAAATAAACAATCCAACTAACTGTACAATCTGTCTTTGCACCTGAATAGGAGGATACGAGAGAGGTATTGACGTGTATGGCTTGACTGGAGAAAATTCATTTACTTTTGTTACTTTCAGTCTCAAACGACCGAAAACTGCAAATTATTGGACAGATTCAGAGGATTTCCTCTCAGAGTGTTAAAGACATTGAGGGTGTTTCATGCGATGGTCTAGGCTCGCAACCGATGAGTGCACACAACAATGCACAGGCACACGTGTGCATGAGCACGCACACACACACACACACACTCATACACACACACACACACACACACATGCTAAAGCACTATTTACTTTGAGCTCATCAAAGACCAAACAAGGTCATCACAGCCACTCTGAAAACACCCACCCCACACACACACACACACAAAACACACACACATACACACAAAGTCCAAACTACAGTGTTTTTGGTCCTGTTGGGGATCTCTCAATCCGGTTGTCATTGTCAAACTACGATGACCAGTATAAGACCATTAAAACCATCCAGATCAGTGTGGTTTACAGCAAGTCTCTCCTCACCATACAGTCTCTCTCTCCCTCCCCCCCCTCCCTCCCCCCTGACAGACTCCTCTGTCTGAGTGAAAGAGCACTGGGTTGAATCAGTCTTTGTATGCCACTTTTCTCCATAGCATATCCTCACGATGCTCCAAAGTGCTCATGTCCTTGGTTCCTTGTTCTTTCATTGTGGTAATCTTGTTGCAATGGCGTGCTGATATATTCTGCTATCTCCCCCCCGTAGGCTGCGACGAGAAGCCTCAGTCCATGTCTGATCGGAGGTGAGAATCGAGACACTTTTCCCCCAGACCAGACGGGACTCCGCCAGCCACTGGTACCTGCTGGGCTTCATCCGGTGGGCTAGCTCCTTCTCTTTCAAGGGACAGATCGATAAGTAGAGCCAGAACTCTTGTTTCTTCATTTCCTTTCGATCCCTTGGTCTCTGCTCTGGACTGTCCTGGAGGTTGGGCGACTCCAGGAAGTGAGTGGAGGGTCAGCCCCTGTTGGAGGCCGCATTGTTTTTTCTTCCTTTGCAGCTGTTTGTTGCTAGGACACGATAGCCACGCCCTCTGCGCTGACCAGCTGGCCAGTGGTCGGCTCGTAGGTTCCAGCCAGGTAGAACAGGTCGTTAGCCACGCCCCCGTGCTTGTGCTGACGAATCAGGTGCTCGTAGTCGGCCCTGCTGACCACCTGGCAGCGATGGGAGATGGTCTGGACGTCGTTCTCATCCTCGTGGCTCGACTGGTACAAGGCATTCTGGGTAAGAGAGAGGAAGGGACAATTGGTTGATACATCAGCAGGAGAATATCTATCAGACAGATTCAAGATTCAAGATTCAAGGAGTTTAATTGTCACATACACACACGAGGTGTGTAGTGAAATGCAAAGTGGCAATGCTCAGCAGAAATGTGCAAAATAACAGATTCACACTATTTACAATAGACCAACACAATATTTACAATATTTACAATATGAGAGCCAGTCCATGTATTCAGTGTTTTTGAAATTTTGGTATTTCCCATTTTAAAACTTCTCCTTTGCACCCACCTCGGTCGTTTACCTTGCCCGTCGCGGGGTGGTGCCTCTTCCCAGGCCGGTGTCTCCTCAGGGGGGTGGTAGAACCACTTGAACCAGGACCACCATGCTGGAGCTCCACGACTCACCAAGGCTCTCCACTCTGCCCACGTAGGGCAGCTGGGGGCCGGCCGTGGGGACAGGAACACGGCACAGTCCCCCACTCGGACGGTCTCCTTGCCCCGGACGATGGCCTTGTAGAACAGCTTGCGGGCTTTACCCTTCAGACCCTCTCCTCTGTTGGGGGGAAGAGGTGGGAAGACATGTGATCACCATGGGGGGTCTTTTTCAGGATCGGCCTCATAGCCTTTAGGGATTATTTAGGATTTGTCTCCATTTGTTTTGTTCAATCTGGTCCATAGCACCAAGACAAAGAAAATGTCATGACTTGAAAATAAGAACATTCAGTTAGTTTACAGTCATTCAGCAGATGCTTTTATCCAAAGCGACTTACAAAGGTGACAGTTGACACTTAATTCTTCTTCTTCTCCAATCATTTTTTTCTGAGGCAGATATCTAATTAAAACCGTCACTATTAAAAGTGAATGCATACCAAAACCTTTTCATTACATACAGGAAGTATTCTACTCAGACTAGACTCAGTAACCACGAATGCTTTATGTGGGAGCTTGTGGCCGGTACAGTCTAGTCAGTGGACACAAAGCGTTAGCTGTTGAAAGCCACCTCTTCAATGTCTGGACCAGAGTACAACACAACACATCTCACCTGCGTGGGATTGCCAGACCACTTCCAGAGCTGGCGTCCAGGCAGCAGGGGAGCCATGTTGGGCAGAGGGTCAGGTGAGGACATCCTCTGTCTCTTCGCCGACGACTGGTCCTTGGAGGCAGGCTTAGGCTGCTGACTCGCAGGACTGGTCTGGCTGTGAGGGTGGCTGTTCGGAGCTCCTTCTTTCCTCTTGACCTGGGCTTTGGCTGTGCTACTGTTAGCCGCAACACCTCCTTTTGATATGTACTCCTTCCTGTCTTCGGTCCTCTCAGCCCTCACCTTTGACCCTGAGACGGCCATGGCGGCTTTGGCCACGTAGCTGTGAGCTGGGGCTGCGGAGGAAGGGGAGGGGTTGGAGGTGGTGGGGTCAGGGCTCAGGGGGTCGGAGGTCATGTTCTGTCTGTGTTTGTGTTTGTCCTGCTGGAGCAGCGCGCGGCGCAGCAGCACCGAGGAGGACTCTTCGTCGGAGGAGTAGGAGGAGTCGTTGTCCGAGGAGCAGAGGGACGAGGAAGAGAGGGAGCCGGAGGAGGAGGAGGAAGAGGACGACGAGGAGGAGCAGACGGAGAGACGCGAGAGGAAACGCCCACCGCGGAGGGACGTGACCGCCGCGGCACTTCTTCGCGCTTCGGCGTCTTGACCGTCGTCGTCGTCGTCTTCGTCCAGCTCAGAGTAGGAGCTGGGGCAGTCGCTGGGGTAGTCCAGAGGATACTCCCCACTCTGGACACCGAGGCCAGCTGACAGAAGGTCCTTCCTCAGAGGTGGAGTGCCCTTCAGAAGGGGCTCGGACCTGGCCCCACCACTCTCTCGGTCCCCTCCTGCCTTCTTGCCGTCCTTCACCAGCAGGGGAGGGTGGATGTACCGTAGCGGTGCTCCAGCGGAGGCGATTCCCTTGCCTCCTTTCCCTCCGCTCCCCCCGAGTCGAAGCATGGCCTTGCTGTTCTTTGTTTTGGGAGAGGTCACTCCTTCGTGGTCAAGCTTCACCAGGAATTGTTTCCTGTTGCGCTCGCTCACCGGCTTCCTGTTCCCAGAGGCCGTTGCCATGGCGGCGGTAGAGGAACAAGCAGAGGAGGAGGAGGAGGAGGAGTCCCGGAGCCCCAGGGAAGTCGCCGTGGTAACCGGTCGCCTGGCTCCCGAGTTTCCACCGCTCCCGAAGGCAGCGTAACCGTTAGCGATGCTACTGAAGGAATCGACTTCGAAGGGGGAGCCGAAGATGCCTTTGATGGGCGCCGGGGTGCCGAGAGGGTGGGAGGCGGGGCGATGGAACACGCCCAGGTCTCGCTCTCGAATCCTCCGCTGAGTCTTACGGGACGTCCCGTTGAAGAGGAAGAAGTCAACCGGGGGTCTCTTCCGGGGGGCAGACCAGCTCAACGAGGAAGTGTTGCCTTTGGTTACGGTGTCTGACACTGATGTTGCCATGGTAGCAGTCTTAAGCACGGAGTGGATTTTCTTCGGCCTGCCAACTGAAAAAGGAACCAGCGTCACAGAGGAACTGTAATCAATGAGAACTGACAAGAGATGACTGATTAATTGTGAAACTAAGAGCTTCTGGGAAACTAAATATCCTGATGTTACTCATCTTCACCTCGCCAGGTAAGTTTCAACAAAGCCATTACTCATTCAAATAACAATAAACCTGGTAAACCTGTCTCTTCCTCCAGGCTCACTGTCACCCTGACTTAGTGGTGAGTTACATGAATGCTGCTTACCGTGGCAAAGCAACATCAATAACAACAATTAATGTGGTCAGATAGAGAGCTGACGACAGGAATATTTTGGTTAATGTACCTCCAGTATGTACCCTTCTAGGACTACGATGCATTTGATAATTCTTTCACAAAAAAAAAAATCAAATAAGATGGATCAAAAGTACTTCAAAAAGTACTGTAAGTACTGTAAATGAGGCCTTATTTTGGGGGATGTTACTCTGTCTGTGTGTATTGGTGCGTGTGTGTGTTAACTGGTTAGACCAGTATACGTATTAAGGACAGTGTTAAGGACAGTGTTTAGACAGTGAGTGATGTTCAACCTCTGAAAGACAGCCTACAGGCCTCCATCTCATTTGAGAGGGAAAGAAAGGCACCGTTTAAATACATGTGTCTTGCTAATCTTGCTAATGGTGGATGTGAAAAATGTGCGGAATTTGACATGGAAAACCAAATTCAATATGCCTATAGGTGTGTTGTGTCTTTGATGTTCCTATCCACCTGGTCTTTTCTCCTGGGGCCTCCGTGCCGACTCCCCATTGGCTGGTTTCTCTGTGGATGTGTCTTTTTTCTCCTGGGTGGAGCTACGTCGCCCGCGGCGACCAGGTGAGATCAAAAGGGCTGGAGAGGGTTCCGCACCTGACAGAGATGGGTTGTTTAATGGTGGCACTGAGTAAAACTCTTTCACTGCCTGTTCTGACTTATTTTACTCTTTTCTTTCTTCCCTTCCCTTTTCTTTCTTTTTCACTCGCACTACTCACAGTGGACCTGGTATCCTGGAGGCAGGAGTCTGATGTTGGGAAGGGAGATCCTTCCTCTGTCTCCATCATCAAACTCCACCATCACACTGCCCTCCTTCTCCTCCTCGCCCGGACCTCCTAAAACAAACAAAGAGGGAGGAGGTGAGGTGAGGTGAGGCGGCTGGTATGTATGTATGTCGATGGCGGCTGCGTGGATGTCGTTTACCTCGGTGGACGTATCCAGGGTAGAGGCAGCGAGAGCGCTCGCTCCAGTAGGCACACACTCGCGTCCCAGCGGTCAAGATGGCCTCGGTCTGGGGCCGCACATCTAGCACCTGGCAAAACCAAACACAGAATGCACTGTGAAATGGATGTGGAAGTCAATTATCGTTACCTAGCACCACAAAACCAACCATACAGTTGGAATAGGAACAGATGGGGAGCCCAGTCACTGAAACTCACCGCTTCCTGAAGCAGTTGCTCCAGCGAGTAGATCCTGGGGCGATTCCCTCTTTCCCCTTCAATTACAACACTGAATCTGGGAGAAACACATGAACAAGGAAGGCAAGAGAGAGACAGGAAAAATGAATGCAAGGAAATAAAGAAATTACATCAAAATGTAATGAATGAATATTGCATGATATGGGGTGACAGGACGGATAGTGGTTAGTGAGGTCGTCCTCCAACCGGAGGGTTTGATTCCCTCATGCTGCCATAACTGAACATGTCTTTGACCCCTACCTGCTCTAGGGGCGCCGCTAGCTGGCCCACCCTGCACCCAATCAGAGGCCAAAGAGAGACGTTCCCCCTTGGGGGATTAAAAATGAGCCTGCGGTAGAAACCTTTATACTATATTATACTATGTATAGTAACTATGTATAGTAACCTTTAGTGCTTCACTAGCTAGTTGAAGATTCATTTCTAGTTCTCTGGTTTCCCATTTCACAACGTTGGATTGTTTGATTTAGGTTTTGCACATTGTTTGTTAGACTTCAACTTCTTCTTCTTCCATGAAGCTTAACCCTTTACTGAGGATGTCACATTACATTAGGTCCTACTACGTTGGCATTAACGTTGAGTTGTAGTAGTGAGCTATTATTGGTGATTTGATTTTTAATTGTATTTTCAGGTCACTTTTCAAAACTTGAAACTTGGAGACTGTTTCTGTCTCTTGCTCTTGTTTGTGTGTTCAGTTTCATCACTGGCAGCTGTAGCCGGTCGCCATTTTTGGCTGTCTTGGCTGTGCAGTAATCCAGATGACTTGCCTGCCAAGATGCTCACAGCTGGCAAGCATGGAGCTAATGCTAAGCTAGTTGTCGCTTGTTTTGTAAATCAACCAAGACTAGCATTGCGCTGCAGCTTTTGTCACTAAGCAGCGCTATCGGTTTCGTATCCGGGGCTCGGCGGCGGCGAAGCGGGGGGGCCTTACATGTCAGGCAGGTCCAGAGTCTGGACACAGGCAGCGTACAGCAGCTCATCCTCCTTGGAGATCAGGATCTTCAGCCCATCCACCAGCATCTCCTTACTCAGCACACAGTTAGGCAGGGCTGGATGGAGAAAAGGGGGGATGGGTGGAGGGGATAGAGGGTGAGATACGCATCATTGGTAAGTGTGTTAATGCTGTACAAAGTGAGGAGAGAGATAGAGGTGTGTGTGTCACTGTGTAGGTGTACCTGGTATTCTGCAAGGCATGTTGGGAGGGAGATGGATCAACTCCTCTTCCTCCCCCTCGGAGAAGCTGCTCTCCTCATCCAAGCGAAACCCGTCGTCGGCAGCGAAACTCTCCAGCAGCCGGCTCACCGCGTGGCCCTTGACCTGGACAGGAAACAGGATATGACATCACCCGGGGCACGAAGCAGGATACGGCGCTGCTACTTCATCATCTGTCCAATTTATTCAACTGTAAACAGGATCCTCAGGTGGATGAATCAATAGTTTCCACTCTAGTCTGACTGATGTGGTCAGCTGGATACTGAACACAGGAGATGAGACGGTTTTTTTCAGTCGATCCTGATCAGTTTCTTTACACTGGAAGAATGATGAAAGGCAGCCGCGGGGCAGCCGTGCCTATTGTAATGTGATACTTTATTGATCCCCTCAGGAAAAGTTTGTTTTTTCGCTTTTCGTAGAGGGTCAGCCACAGTGCAGCAGCCCTGGAGCCGCTCAAAGACACTGCAGGGCGGATGTCTGCTCATACAGGAGCTGGAAACCATTTGCACTTTTACTAGTCTACAGTCTCACCCTCAGACACACACACACACACACACACACACACACACACACACACACACACACTACCCCTCTCCAGACCGGTTTAGGCTAGTCTATCAAATGACTGATGAGTGATGATGGAGCTGTAAAGTCAGCTCGCTCAACAGGTTTCTGCATGTATTTGGGCTTTTCAAAGAAAACACCATACATTCAAGCATGTAAGGTGATGGTGTGTGTGTGTGTGTGTGTGTGTGTGTGCATGAGCTCGCGTGCATGTGTGTGTTGTCTCAGGGAGTGTTCCACATTAGGGGACCATATATTTTAGTGATAGAGGTTTCGTCACCAGAGGGCATGGATGATTATTTCCTTTTGGCGAGGGTGTGTGTGTGTGTGTGTGTGCGTGTGTGTGTGTGTGTGTGCGTGTGTGTGCAGGCATGCATGGGTGTATGTCAGGTTAGGGCCATTGATTGTCTTTATCCTTCTCTGTTTGGTTTGGAGTTATGTGTTTTTGGACATTCCCTGACGATGACTCAAAGAGCGGCAGCCTCAGGATATCTCCCATTAAAACGCGGGGGGGGGCGGGGGGGCGTCCATGTATTTGCCCGCGCAAACACAAAGGCCCGACGGTGTGTTAGCACAGCATACAGACACACACCTTTAACAATGACAAACAGTATATTTGATTTACTACCGATGGTGAGCTCCCAGACAGGATTGAAATTAACGTTATTAGGCAATGCCTGTGGTAATCACCACGTCGTACCGGGCTGGGCAGGGTGCGGCTCACAACTCCTTCTGGCTTTCCTCTTTCTCATCCTCTTACTTGCCTGTGGTAGAAGGCCAAAAGGGGAGTGACCTTCCCTGAATCGAGCGCCTATCCTAACCTAATCTTAACTACTTTTTTACACAAAAAAGTATTTCTTCTTCTTATTACTCGTTACTCGTTAAAGTTATGACTTTACTTATTACTCCCTGACAGCAGTACTTCGTGATGCTACTCGTTTTCCATTACACACCCAAAATTGGCAGTTGCATCCTCTCTCAACATGATCAATTACCTCGCCTGTGCACTTCTGTGTGAATGAAGGAAGCAAATAGCCTTGATGTCCAATGTGTCTCATAGTGGGAATACTTCCACCCAGAGAGAGTAAAGGTTTCTGCCATTTCTCATCTAAGCTAGATTGTCTCCGCTGTAATAAAACTAACTCGTGAGACTTTGTTGAAAAAAATAAATACAGATGGATTACAGATCTCACCTTTCCCAGGATGCCCTGCAGTCCCTGAGCTCTTCCTCAAGGCTTGCTTGCTGGTCCTGTTTGCTCCCGCCAGAGCCCCGTGGTTCTCCCTGCCGTCCCCGAAGCTGTAGCCCAGCGACGGCACACCCCAGCTGGGCAGAGATGCTCTTTTAGTCACCCGGTGGTCTGGGCGCCCCCTCTCTGTGTTGGCGTGGCTGGGCCTCCCGGGGGCTCGCCTCAGATCTGCACCAGGCATGCTCCCCACGCCTGAGGGGAAAGAGGACATCATGGTAACTGCAATGATAAATAAATATGGCGACCATTGAAAGAAAAACGGATATTTCATATCCAAAATAATATTTTGTAAAGATCTCACCAAGAGGCATTGGTCTCTTACTCCTGGCTTTCTGGTTGGCCTGGAGCTTGGAGGATGACGATGAAGAAATCACGATCCCAGCAGGGAGCCCGGCAGCTTCTTTAGAGGATGACCTGATCTTGACGTCGTCGGCTCCGTCTTCGCTGTCGTAGCTGAGCTCCTCCTCCTCTGTGGGATCAGGTCGTCAATATGATCATTCAGAAAGCAGTTTAGTGATCAAGATGTTCAACGTTGGCAGCTAAAGCCCGGGACTGACTTGACCTACACGATCATAAATATGACAACTGGCGGACCGATGTCTCGCTTAATCAGTGCATGTTCAGTCAAGAGTTTTTAAAGTGAGACGTTTGACTCACACTGACCCAGACCTGAGCAGCAAACCTTCAATAGGTACCCGATAATTCACGGGCTTGTTCTTTAACTGCATTGAAAGGAAGCGAATGTTGACGAGTGGACAAACACACACACACACACACACACACACACACACACACACACACAGAGAGAGATCGTTATTGGCAGCTGCGTGTTGCTGACTGCTGGGGTCGTGTCGGGTGTCGACACATCTCTGACACACTTGTCACTTACATGGCGTTCTCGTCAACACTATCCCTCACACACACACACACACACACACACACACACACACACACACACACACACACTCAAACCCTACTTCCCATACCATCAAGGCCATGAGGCCGGTCACACTCTAGCATTTTCCTGAAGTTTTGTTGATTTGATTTCTGTCTCTTTCGTGAAGTGTTCATTTTAAGGCCAGCGGCTGGGGGGGGTGTCATGGTGTCTCCTCCACTCGGGCCTCTCTGAGGAGGGCATTTTCACGGGGTTAGGGAGGTGAAGAAGAGAGGGCAGGACAGGGGTGTGACATTCTGGAAGGGGCCATAGCCGGGCTCACGTTACGGTAAGGGGTTGGGGGGGTTGTGTCGCATGCCTGTGGCGAGTCGTTAACGGTTTTAACGGTGTGACAGACGAGCTGGGAAGTGAGAGGAGGCCTCCATGACGGCAGACAGCTCACTCTCAGACGGTACATGTGCACTCACATGCATGCACACACGCATACACACACACACACACACACACACACTATGAGCGAACTCTTACCAAGTCTTGTCGATATCTTGTGAACCATCAGCCAAATCAACACTACTTGACTCCTCTACAACCTCCTCTGCTCACTCAACCACTCACCACCATCATGGAGGTCCAACAACTAGCTAGGCACAAATAACGCTAAAGGCTTTTAGCTGGAGTAGTTACTGTTGTTTTGACGTATTGAGGATTATTTTTTGTATTGATTTTCACGTTTTTATGAAAAGTGCATTACACATAAAATGTATTCTTATTATTATTATTAAATATAGAACAACTGGAGAAGAAAAAGAGAGCTATCTGAAAAAGAAGTTGTGGCGTGGGTGTAGTTCCATTCATTCAAGTTATAAGTAAAAATGAGCCCCAGTAAGGTTTAGTTTACAAGTTACTGTGACACAGTAAACCATCTCTTTAGCCTAGCCTCTACTGCTGTAGCTCGACACGAGTCAGCACAGTTCATGTGAACAAACTGTTGTTTTTTGTCTTTGTTAGCTAACTAGTGTTAATGTTAACAAGCAATTACTAGCCACCACTAGCGGCCAGCGACATAACTGTAGCTATCAGATGTGTTTACAAGACAATGATAGTTAGCTGACCAGATAGATGGTTAGCTAGCTAACTTGCACCTCTATTTCCATGGAATCTCAATATATAATTCACAAACCCAAGAATGCTGAGTCGATACTACGAGGCATGGCATCATGTGATCACTGAGAGACACAGCTCTTCATTTTCCAACTGGCTTTGTACTGTTGACTATAGCGCTGTTAGGACGTGGTGTGTCGTAGTGAATCTTGGGGCTTCCCATTCGTTCATGTTGGCCAAGTCACCTTCTGATGCTTGGTTTGTGTTGGAACGGTACTTCAGCCCGTTAGATGCTTCGTCACAAGAACCCATATTGAGAAAGACCTACTGAGTGGTCTTGTATCTCACCGTGTCCTGAGCTCTCGCTGTCGCTCTTCGCCACTCTGAGGTGTTTCTCGGAGGCCCGGTCTTTGTGGTGGCTTCTGGTCGGGTCGACGCCCATCAGGACCTTCGGCTTCCGACCCCTCCTCCTCCTCGCTGTCTGACTGGCGGCCCAGTCCTGCTGTGGGCCTGATGGATCAGCTGCAAGGGGACATCCAATATAGGTGTGCTAGTTAGCAAGAATGAATGTGTGTGTGTTTGTGTGTGTGTGTGTGTGTGTGTGTGTGTGTGTGTGTGTGTCACCTTGTCTGTGACTCTTGGAGGCTACTTCATCCCCGGGGGGCCCTCTGCAGCGCAGCATGCCTGCTGACGGTGCACCACGCTGGGCCGCTGCCTTCTGCTTCAGCTGGGTGACCCTCCTGGCCAGCCTGGAGCTCAGGGTGCTGGGGCGACCTCTCCGCTTACAACGAGCTTTCATCTGACGGGAAGAGTGGGTGGGGGGTGGGGGTTGGGTGGGGGGGCAGACAAGCTAATTATATATTGGTATTGATTGATTTCTCGCCACTAATGGAAATATTCAGATAAAAAACAAGCAGTGGGAAGTGGCTGTCAGTGTCTCTGGGTGATCC
>JAXDDX010000047.1:1435000-1442500 GCA_034670405.1 Hoplostethus atlanticus
GCCGGGCAGGCTGGATCTGGGGCCGGGGCTGGGAGGGAGGCGGGACATGGTGGCATCCCAGACACCTTGCTCTCGGAGCAGGACAGAGGGAGGTCTGAGACGGAGCATCCCTTCCCTTTCCTCTCCTCCCTCCCTCTCTCTACACCTCCACTCTGGGATTCCACCACTTCACAATCTTTCTCTTCCTCTTCTTCTCTCCCCTCCTCTTCTTCAGGGAGGGGCTGGATGGAGCAAGGATGCGGGAGGGACTTTGGAACAGGTTCTGCTGGCTCCGCCTCCATGGAGGCTTGCTCAGCCAATCGGGCTTCAGGGGGCGAGGGGCCGGCCTTGTAACCTATGGCCATTGAAGGGTAGGTGTAAACAGGTGGCAGGTCTAGAAGACAGAGAGGAAAATAGGGCGCAATTAGTCTCCTAACATGAAACCTATTCATTGTCCCTCATACATTTAATATTTCAACACTTCAAACTGTTGTTTCTCTTCAAGTCGAGTCTGCAACTTTTTGAAATTCCTCACTGATTGTCAGTAACGGCATCGGGCAGAGGGAGTGAAGCACATGATTACAGTTGGCATAATACACAGACAGCAGGGTGCAGAGAACATAGGGTGTGTGTGTGTGTGTGTGTGTGTGTGTGTGTGTATAGATCTATGTGGGATATTGATGACACCCTGCCGTTTTCCTGTGATTGCAGCGCCGGCCCTGTCACCCCTGTGCTGTATTATTGATGGTATCCCTCCGCCCCCCTCCCGACAATGCAGCCAGATGAATGCGTATCCTTCCGCCTGCTTCCTCTCAAGGACCCCTGAAGGATAAGGAGGGTCTGTCTGAAAATTTCACTGACCTTCCACTTCTAACACACACACACACACACACACACACACATACAATTACACACACACACACACACACACACACACACACACACACATAATCTTTCTCTGACCTTAATGGCTGACCTGCCTCTGTCTCTCTGTCCCTATTTTTCTTCCACAGAAAAGAGTGCATGTGCACACACACACACATGCACACACACACACATGCACACACACACACACACACACACACACACACACACTCAAGGACACGCAGACCAAGGGAGCATCCATGCTTCAAACACTTCCAAAAATCAAAGAATACCACGCTTCAAAGACCAGTGTTCCTACATTTCTACAGCAGCATCTTCCATCTCTCTCTCTCTCTCTCTCTCTCTCTCTCTCTCCCTCTCTCTCTCGCTCCCCTCCCTCTGTGTGCTTTTTGCTATGTCTCTATATTTTCTGTATCTGTCTGTTCTGCTCTTTCTGTCTCTCGTTGATTCCTACCAGTCCTCCTCCCTCTCTGTCTCTGTGGTTAATGAATGACTGGCACGAGTCCTAACCCTCAGAAATGTCTGACCCATTATATTTTATGTCCTCAACAGGGACAAAGGACCCGGTATTCCCCTTTTTTTTCCTAATTGTTTTTCCCATCGTTTGGGCGTGGACGGCATCCAGTCACACATCAAACTAGCTGGCTTCTCCAAACACACCTGGCTCTAAGGATTGTGGGTAGTCCTGAGGTGGCTGCCCCTCTCCCCTGTCGCTGCCCCTCTCCGACCCCTTGGAGAGGTGTGAAGGAGCAGGGCTGAGCGCCGGGGACCTCGGCGCCGCCGCCGCCGGGCTTGGCGCAGGGTTCGGCGGGTTCGGCGGGTGTGGTCTCCTGGACGGGGAGTGGTAGCATGGCGACTGGCGGCTGCTGGGACACACCCCCGGGGAAGGGGTGGACGTCTTGGAGGGGGGAGGGGTGTGGGAGAAGGGTTTGGCCACACGAGAGGAGGAGGAGGAAGGAGTTCTGGACGCTGACGATTCATGAGGAGTGTCTTCGATGGTGATTGCTTGCTCCTCAGGTTTTCTCTGTGAAGGACGGGAGGGAGAGGAAGAGAGCAGGAAGAGGAAGGGAAAGAAAAATATAAGTTATAAATGTCCCGCTTTGCTGTTCTGCATCACCGGACTTTCCCGTGAAAAAATGGGAAACAGGCACACAGGAAGTGATGCAAGTTTCTGGCTGAACGAACAAAGACAAGAGAAACTCAGAAACTCAAAGCTCAACAACAGAACTCGACACACTGTTTGAGTGAGTACACCACAGGGTACTGAGCACCAAAGATGGAGACAACATTTAAAAGCCCTCCAGGATGTCTCATATTGACGTCTTAAACAAATATTGCGTCGAGTGATTTTGCAATATTTTTCTTGCCGTTGAGAAATTTGCGTACGTGTTGAGACCAAACCATCAGCGGTTCTGCATCCTGCTACTGAATCCTCCAAGGAGGAATGTGAACTTTGGCTTCAGCTCTCGATATTTCCAAACTTGCAGACAGTTTCATAACAATACGTGGGTTGTGTGGTAGCCCGAGGAGAAACTGTACTGGTAACAGTATTTAGACACTTTATTGATCCCCGGGAGGAAATTCTGGATTTCACAATCGGGAGAAATTTTTTTTTGGGGATGAAAACCGTCCTACCTGTCCCAAGGAGTGTCGGTGCATGTGCTCCATGGCCCGTTGCTGCTGCTGCTGCTGTTGCTGCTGGTGGTGCTGATGCTGCAGGGCGTACAGGTCCTGTTGCCGTAGGAACGAGGAGCGGGAGTAGACGGGGTGATGCTGCAGGTGAGGTGGGGGGCCCCGGCCTCCGTACACAGACGGCCAAAGCCCTGACTGCTCCAGCACATCTAGGGGAAGAGAGAGAGAGAGAGAGAGAGAGAGAGAGAGAGAGAGAGAGAGTGTAAGTATCCTTCTCTTTGATCTGAAATCTGAAAGAAAGAAAGAAAAAAGGGCAAACTCACGCCATCAGACATTTTTCTATAATTAACCATCAAAATGGCTGAAAGGATCTTGCGGCTGCTGAGCTCCAAGAAACTCATCTAGAAACATTGTGTCACAGGAAACCGGCAAACTGGCCCTCCATGTGTGTGTGTGGGATGCCGGGCCATTAAAAGCCATCTTAACTGAATGAATATGGTGGTACTGGCCTCAGCCTTGAGCCTCACACACAACCAATAAACTCTCTTTTGAATGCAACGTTCCACATTCTCCACCCACTTCCTTTCTCTCTCTCTCTCTCTTCATCTCTCTATTTCTAACACTGCTGTCTTTCTGTACATGGTAATGCACACATTTTCTGCAATGCCCCACCCTGGGCACATATGAATTCAGCCACACACACACACACACACACACACACACACACACACACACCCTCCTTGGCTGCCTTGTCGCTAGGAACCTTTGTTCTGTGAGATTAGCCTGAGTGGGCTAATGTTTCCCAGGGGAAGGGTTCAGTGGATGCACTTCCCCTCTCTGCAGGAACTCCCACGGAGCAAGGCAAGGGAGGCGGGAGATAATTAAATTTCACAGCCTGTTTGCAAAGCAGCGTTGACACACACATCCACACACACACACACTCTCTCTCTCTCTCTCTCACTCTCTCTCTCTCTCTCTCACTCCCTCTCTCTCTCTCTCGCTCTCTCTCTCTCTGGCAATGGCTGAGATGTACAACACAATCCTTAACACTAAGCAACGTCTCATGTTTTTCCAGACACTAGCGCGCTAACACAACTCACACCTAAATTCAGATGCACACACACACACACACACACACACACACACACACACACACACACACACACACACACACAGCACCAGTCCTAACACACCAGTTTGCTACCGCACGAGAGATGAACGCCAGTTAAAATGGTTTGCATAACACCGGGCTCCCGGAGAGGGGGGGGGGAGGGGGGGAGGGGGGGGGGAGAATCGCTGCTCCCATTAACAGAGCTATAAAACACAGCGCCACTGACAGAGAGACTTAGTCAAGCATTTTACTATGATTAGTCAATGATACTAAAACTCTGGGAGAGAAATGGCAACTGGAGAGAGAGAGAGAGAGAGAGAGAGAGAGAGAGAGAGAGAGAGAGAGAGAGAGAGAGACAGGGGCTGGGCTGGTTGTGTGTGTGTGTGTGTGTGTGTGTGTGTGTGTGTGTGTGTGTGTGTGCGCTCAGCCATACCAAGGTGGTGATGCGGTCCGGGTTCTGCGGGAAGAACCACCAGTGGGGTGTTGGGGTCTTGGGTGAGGGACCCCAGGACGGGCTGCAGAGGGCCGGGCAGAGCCGGCGGGAACCCCGGGCTCATCCCCACGTGGCTCAGACCTGGACGGAACACAGACGGACAGATTTACCACGAGGTGACGGTCAGAACCGGCAGCGTGTCCATGAGGAGAAACGTCTCTACGCCACTCACTGTACGAATGGCCCATCCAGAGGGAGGGACTTCCTGTCCTCTGCAGCCAATGGTGGTGGGCCGGGTGAGCGTGCGCGGAAGGGTCCGCCCCCAACTGGCTGGCTCCGCCGGGGACCAAGAGGTGAGAGGTCAGGTCACCGTGGCAACTGCTAGAGGGGTGGATCCGGGCGAACTCCACGCGGGTCCTTGTTCTCCCTGTCGCGGCGGAGGGACTTTTTGTTATTATCTTTATTATCCAGCATCATCATCATGATTATAATCATTATCTTCATCCTGATCATCTTCATTACCGCCGCTACCGCCGCCACCGCCGCTACTATTATCATCATCAAAAAAACAAAACAGCGGCAACAGGGACGGCCATCATGCTCTGCCCGGCCTCCGAGCTCTCATTATGTGTTTTCTTCCCTTAATATGACTACATAATAAGAGGCTGATACTTCAGAGACATGAGTATTAGTCCTGCTAACATTAATGCACCACACCTCATCTCAGAGGGGGAGAGAGAGAGAGAGAGAGAGAGGGACAGAAATACTACATCAAAGGGTGAGAGGAGTGAAATGGAGTGAGGGGATGAGAGAGAGGGAGAGCGAATCAGAGGATAAAAGAACTGCAGCTTATCAGATGAGGGGAGAAATGAATAGATGCTACAGTGTGTGTGTGTGTGTGTGTGTGTGTGTGTGTGTGTGTGTGTACCTGATGAGCATTTCTCTGTCTCTGTCCAGGTGATGAAGGCTGATCTGCTCCTCCGTCATCCTCTTCCTCTCCTCCGCCTCCCGACCCAGCGGATACACAGAGCGCGACACCCCTGGATCACAAACGACACCAAGCATCCTCTTACTGTTATACACCGTCTGTGATGCTCAACACAGTCATTTACGTTTCCCCTCAACCCTCGTCTACTTCTACCTCAGTCAGGTATTTCCTACACACAGTGACCATGAAACAATAAAACGTCTACGTCTCCCATAGTGAGTTAAGAATACATGAAGAGCATCAGCTGTCTGACCTTTCATGCTGGGCAGCACCCTGCCCTGCCTGCTGTGTCCGGGGGGGGCGTCCGGGGGGCGATGGGGGGGCCTGGCCACCGCGACCGCGATACCCACCGGAGGCTGCCGCACCTCCCCTTCTCCCGCCTCCCCCGTCTCCTTCCCGCCTCTCTCCCCCCGTTCCCCCTCGTTGGTGGAGCCGCGGCGGGGAGGGAGCGGCTGCTTCGGCGGGTCTTGCAGGGCGGCGTTGCTTCTGCCTCCCCTCTCGCCCCTCTCGCCCGATCTCTCGCCGCCTTGCTTGAGGCAGCCCAGACCTCCGAAGGGGCTCCGGGGCAGGAGCAGAGGCTGCTGGGAGCTGTAGTTCATTAGATTCTTCATGGCGCTGCCCTCGCCCTCGGTGGAGTGGGGGGAGGAGCGGGAGGGAGGGGGAGGCGGCTGAGACGGGGGCTGGTTGTGGTGGGTGTTCGGGGCCCTGGTGCCGACGGCTCCGTGGTGGGAGGACTTCCTGTGGTCCTCCTGGTGGCCCCCCCGGCCCCCCCCAGGGCGCCGTCGGACCCCCATCTCTCCCCTTCTCTTCTGCGCCTGCCCCGTGGCTGCTGTGCTGCTGGTGCCGTATCCTAGCGACCTTCTGCCCCTCCCTCGGCACTCCCGCCCCCGACCCCACCTTCCCGCCGGGATGATGAGGACCCGGTTGGGAACAGTCCCTGAAAGGCGGCGTGCTGGCGTAGGGGCCGCTCTTGGACGCGCCGTGCCCAGCCCCGGGGTGTGTTCCCTGGGCCTCCAGCGGGTGGGGCGGCCGGTAAACGTGATCCAGGACCTCCACCTCTCTGGAGGACGAGGAGGCGTCCAGGCTGCAGGACCGCAGCTCCGCCTGGGGGCTCGGGGTGGGGTTGTTTTTGTGAGGGTGCTGGGTCTGGTGGTTCTCATGGTGGCCGTGGCTCCAGTCGGGGGGTTTGTCCGCCTTGCCGTAGCCCGACTGGTCCTTCCTCTGGCAACCACCGGGCTGGCTGAGGTGGTGGGAGGGGCTTTCATAAGCTCCTCCTCCACTCTTCTCGGTCCCCTTCTCATCCGCCTTCCTCCCACCTCCGCCTGCTCCACGGCAGTCGGGGGCCGCCAGGTCTCCCAGTGGCCCGACGGAGGGGACGTAGGTGGGGCCGGTGACTTTCGCCTCCCTGCCCGATCCTCCGGGGACGGACGCCGGATCTTTGGAGGGGGTCAGGGTGAGGGGGGCCGGGGGGCAGTAAAACTCAGGGTGCGGGTGGTGATGGGGGTGATGTAGCCAAGCCCCTGCCACGGTGGAGCCTATGTGCAAGGGGTGAGGAGGGGGAGGCGGAGGTGGGGGCATGGAGTAAGAGGCCACAGAGTGGGGGGTCGGCGGTGCTAAGATGGCGGTCGCCCCAGCTGCCCCTCTCCTCATACATTCAGAGGAGGTTGGGGATTCGCTGATCCTCATCTCCCCGCTCACCGGCCCCTCCTTGGAGCACCGCCTGGCCCCCCCCAGGTGGAGGTCTACCCCCCCCACCGCTGCAGCTGCTCAGCGCTCCCCCCTTGCCTCCCCCGGCGCCCGTCTCCCCTCCAGCACCGCCGGACAGTTTGCAGGTGCTCATGTGTTTGGTCCCCTGGCCGGCAGCGTCGCCGTCTCGGTACTCCTTGTGTCGCTCCAGGGAGTGTCTGTGATCCTCCTCCCGGCCCAGGGGCGCGAGGTGAGGGGGGAGAGCGTGGTGAGGGTGGGGGTAGGCTTGGTGGTGTCCCGGCGGAGTGGTGGCGGTGTTGGTCTGATGAGGATGGTGATGGTGGAGCTGGTGGTGTTTGTCCTTGGTGTCCTTGCTGCCGGATCGCTCCTTCTCCTTCGACGCAGACGACGCTTTCTCCCCCGCTTCCTTGGCGCTTTTCCCGCCTCCTCCTCCGCCTCCCCCGCCTCCTCCTCCCCCTGTGTCCATCTCTCGGCTGCAGGAGCCCAGTGGGTGGCCGGGGGCGGTCCTGGACAGCGGCGGAAGGCTGTGATTGGTGGAGAGCAGGGGAGGCTGGGCAGGAAGGCCCCTCAGGTAGAAGTGATCTGGAAAAGCAGGAAGACCACCAGGACTCAGATTGGATCGCTAGAACTGAACTTTCGTAACAATCTAGAGGATTCAACTATTTGCTGCAACGTGGCTGTTTCAAAACACGACTTTTCATCAAGTTAGCATGAAATTACTATTTCACAATCTGCTTCTGTGGAGATATCTGGAGAAAAGGGGAT
>JAXDDX010000047.1:1452500-1490000 GCA_034670405.1 Hoplostethus atlanticus
TAAGGTTGCTGATATTTCAGGAAAGCCTGCGGTGAGAGTCAATAATGCAATAGTGTCTACATGCATGTGTGTGTGTGTGTGTGTGTGTGTGTGTGTGTGTGTGTGTGTGTGTGTGTGTGTGTGTGTGTGTGCACGCCCCCCGAGCCCCCCCGGCCCCACCAGTAGCTCTGGTAAACAGTGAGGTAGCCTGTTCTGGGAGTCGTGATCGTCCTCTAGTCATGCCTCGGCCAGTCAATCTGCACACACACACACACACACACACACACACACACACACACTGCGTTCAGCACACACATACACAGACTAACATGATTTGAAGACACATAGGCCTGCTGCTGGACTAAACACACCAGGAATAATGGCGTGATGACTCAAGAGCTCCATGTGTTCCTTCACGTGTCACATGACGAAGCTCCAGAGGAACAGAAGTTCACCACTTATCCACATTTTACTACTTTCAGGTTACTCATTACAACGCACGATGCATGAGCACACAACCCAAAGTCAACAGGCTCTTCAGACGCTCATATGGTCTGAAAGCATGACACGGTGGAGAGGGCGTGTGATGCAACGCTTCAACATTTGGCCCACATCGTCTCGCAGGTAGACGGCGTCTGGAGTCGAGGAGCCAGAGTCACAACGGTGCCCTCAGGATAGATCTTAAGAAGCTACCTAAGAAGAAAGTGCTCAAGGCTCAGAAGTGTAAGATTAGTCTGATCCAGGGTCTGAAATGAACACCCGCCCAGAGCCGAACACCAGTAGAGTCTGTCTGTGGCCGATAAGCCAGAACGGGTCACCGGTAGCCTTTTTAAACAATAACATCCAGGCTGTGATACAGACATGATGAATCACAACGCGATGACCGTGATGTCAACAAGCATGAAAGACCAAAAGGTTTCTGTTCAGTAGTTTGATGTTTGTAAGATACAGTCAGTAAAACTAAATATCCACTACGCTGTCAAAAAGAGTTTAAAAGAGTTTCTATTTCACTGCAACAAGTTGAACAAGAAGTGGAAGGTTATGTTGAAGATATGAGAAGATTTAAGGACGACTTCTCATTTATCTGTTTGTCCTTAGGAAGAAAAATAAGAAAGCTAAGAAATAAGCAGGACTATTTGGATGGATACCAACTTCTCTTAACTGTCTTTTTACTGAGAAAGTAACACCGCCAGGGTTCAAGCCGCCATGTTGGCTAGCATCCACCCTGCTGAAGTGCCTTTGAGCAAGACACTGAATCCCTACCAGCTCCAGGGTTGCTGCTATGTAACTGACCCGGCACTGTGTGTGTGTGTGTGTGTGTGTGTGTTGGGGGGGTGGGGTGTTTGTGAATTTCCCTACGGGGATCAAGTATCACATTATTATTGCACTATGCTACTTACAAGCCATCTACTTCCTCCAATCCCACACCGCTGACAGTCATATCTCCTCGCAGCATCACAGGAGCAGGATGTGTGAGTGTGTGTGAGTGTGTGTGAGTGTGTGTGTGTGTGTGTGTGTGTGTGTGTGTGTGTTCAACCACGCTGCACCGTATCTCCCTCCATCATGGGGAGAGAGGTTGTGGTTCCTAGAGAAGCACTTTACTTAAATTAGACCCTCAACGGCTCGACGTGCAGGTGTCAGCGTGTGTGTCTGTGTGTGTGTGTGTGTGTGTGTGTGTGTGTGTGTGTGTGTGTGCGAGGGCGTCAGACAGTCGGTGTGCGCCAGTGTGTACGAGGCTGCGAGGGGGAGAGATTGAACAAGAGAGAGTGGGATCAGCAGACAGCGAACATGAGAGAGAGAGAGGGAGGGAGAGCGAGGGAGAGGAGGCGAACGGCACAGGGGATAGGAGCGAGCGAGGGAGCGAGGGCGAGCAAGCGAATGAACGGGAGCGGATGGGAGTCGGCGACGGAGACAGAGAGAGAGGGTGAGAGACAGAGGGAGAGATAGAGCAAACAAAAGAGAGCGAGGAGGAGAGAGAATAACCTGGCCTGACCTTATTTCAGCACGGCTTTCCGTTTCTTTCTATTCCTTCATTGCTGTAAGATTTGAGATTATTAAAGAAGAGAGAGAGAGAGAGAGAGAGAGAGAGAGAGAGAGAGAGAGAGAGAGAGAGAGAGAGAGAGGGGGTAAAAGAAAGAAAATAAACAGAAGAGGGGAGGAGAGCAAAGCCTCTTTCAGATATACACCTCGGATCAGGTCCGCTCTTTAACCAAGTTTCCCTTCCACACAGACAGACACCACCAGGACGTCCAACAACAGAAGATACTCCGGTTAGTTCAGGTGAGGGGCGGGGCCTGGGAGGCGGGGCCTGGGAGGCGGGGCCTGGGAGGCGGGGCCTGGGAGGCGGGACATGATGCAAAAAGTACGCTGCTGGAAATCGCAGTGTTTTGTTTACAGCACGAAGACGGCGGACGAAGTGACCGACTCAGCGTTGATGTCAAGACTAAATGTAGTTAGACGTATCCGCAGTGTCGACAAAAGGGTGGATACTTCTTCCTCAGTCTTGGATGTTTGCATCACACCGGTTTCGGAGAATCCAGAGAATCTTCTGCTCCGTTCACACTTGGCGGGAAAACAGATTTCAGACTAAGGTGATGGGTGGGTGAAGTCCGCTTGACTTCCAGACCGACTGATTCGGACATTCGCGTTCACACATCCAACCCCTCAGAGTAATGTCTAGATAAGTTCAGGGGCTGCGCTGCATGTGTGGAAGAGGCTGGAGAGAGGATGAGGTTCAGGTTGATACAGATGAAACATGGATGAGGATGAACCTCCAGCGAAGGAGGAGAAACGGACGCAAAGCTGAAACAAACGGAAGACGATGAAACGCAGACAAGACCAATATGGAGACGCTGTGATGAAGCACGGCGCGCAAACACACGAACAAATCTGAGAGACGCACACATACACATCTGGACACACACACACACACACACACACACACACACACACAAAGAAGCCCCCTGCATTATGCATGCACACATGCTCCCCAACGTTACAAAAACACACATCAAAACGACTCGAAAAGACAGTAGACGATTATTAAAGGGACAAGAGAGAAAAATAGAGAGGAGGGGAAGAGACACTTTACCAGCAATCAAAGGCATGGAGGGGGGAAAAAGATGGAGGGAGAGAGAGAGAGAGAGAGAGAGAGAGAGAGAGAGAGAGAGAGAGAGAGCATGCAAAAAGGGGGAGTTTGGTTCTAATCAGCCTGGATCCAAAATTTAGACAGGCATACACAGAGGCACAACCAGTCCCAGTAGGATTAGGACCTAGGCACTGTGTGTGTGTGTGTGTGTGTGTGTGTGTGTGTGTGTGTGTGTGTGTGTGTGTGTGTGTGTGTGTGTGTGTGTGTGTGTGTGTGTGTGTGTGTGTGTGTGTGCGTGCGCTTCCCACGAGACTGATTAGCCATGAATGACTGATGACGGATCTTTGTTGTTTTTTTTCTCTCCCTCTCGTCTCTCTCGCTCTCTCTTCTTGTTTTCCTTCTCACTACTCTCGGCTCGGGCAAGAACATGGGAGGGGGATTCACACACACACACGCACACACACACACGCACACACACACGCACACACACACACACACACACACACACACACACAAAGTACACAAAGTACACACAGCTCCATGTATATTCAACGAAAGGCTCCTGAATATACTTAATGCTTTCATGTGTGTCACTGTGTAACGATCCATGCTGTTCCACACAGCTGCTTCTCTCTCTCTGTCTCTCTCTCTCTCTCTCTCTCTCTCTCTCTCTCTCACACCCTCTCCCTCCCTCACACACACACACACACACACACACACACACAGCGCTATAAGAGCTTTGCTATTTCCTATTTAAGAGCGCATTAACAGTCTTTTACCACCAAATCTCCAATCTGCTCCGTCTGCAAGACAGCGACGGTGCGACCCGAGAAAACCCCCCCGGCGCTCGCAGCAGTCTGGAGGAGGAGGCGAGCCCCCCCACCCCCACCCCCGAGCCGCCCTGCCTTCCTTAACCTCACCTCCAGATGAACCTGCAGCCCCTCCATCCATCTGAGCCACTGACAGCAAAACAAACTGGACACAGACCCACGCTGAATGGAGGCCATTACAATATGAATGAGCCAAACAGAGCTGAAATGAATCGGATGCAGGGGCCGAAAACACAGCGGCCCCAGGGAAAAAAAAAAGGGCCCCGGATGAGTCAACTGGAGCTGAAGCGAGTCGGCTCAAGTGGCGATGAGTCAGACGCTAACGTGACCCCGCCAAACAAATAAAAGCCGGGCCCCGCGTCATCGGGTTTCTGCCGCTCGGTGCACAGTTGCCGCGACGAGGGGTTACCGTGGTTGCATCACCGCTAGCGACGGTGTGCACTTTCAGAGGGGGGTGGGGGGGGGGGGGGGGTTTGGGGTGACCAGACCTGCTGATCTGGCGAGACCATGACATCATGTCTGTCCCCGGTAAGTGATGTCACCGCTCTGTCATGTCGCGTAAACAGGGGGATTGCCTTGACCCCTCTGGAGAGCTGGCAGCCCCATAAAACACCAGGGAGTTATAGTGTCTGCAGAGACACACACACACACCCACACACACACACACACACACACACACACTCACACCCTGACTAAGTAATCCCCTAACTAACCACCGTATTTCACATTTCCTTCTGGTGACTTTTGCACACATTCAGACACCTATGAACAGCAGCCACAGCAGCCACATCACACCTTATACTGTATTTTTATATGAACACACACACACACACACACACACACACACACACACACCACACACACACACACACACCGCTCCGCCTCCTTCTGCACGGAGCAAGAAGCTGTTTCAGCCTTGTGTTTTGCAGGCTGTTTAAAATGTCATTTTTCTCTCGTTCCTGTGACTTCAAACGGCGCTGCGCTGAGCTCTCACTCCCCGATGCCAAATCCTCCAATCGTTTCTGATTTAGTGAGTTGGCCACGGGCCGAGCAGCACCGGGACGGGCCCGTTAACAACCGGCCGAGGGGAGGGCGCGGGGTGGGAGGAAGACCACGGGGGGAAAGCGGAGCGGCGGTTATGGGGAGAACAAATGAGGCAATGTGGAAAAGGAGACTGAAATTGAGACAGAAATAGGAGGCGAGCTGAGCGACGCTGGACCGCTAGCAGCACGAGCAGGCAATGGGCTATGTGGGGAGTTAGAGAGGGGGGGAGTCGGACATACGAGGTGGGGAGATCAATCAAAAGAGAGGAGAGAGAGAGAGAGACGGCTATGAGGAGGGAGAAGGGAGGAAGAGGAGGCGGGCCGGAGGAGCGAAGTGAACGAGAGGAGGAGGAAGAAGAGGGGAGGCGAGCGCGGGGTTAAAGTGGAGAGAGGGGAGGCTGAAACGGAAGGAGCGAGGTCTGGCCGGGCGAAGACAGAAGAAAAGGGGGAAGAGGAGAGAAAAGAACACATGGACACAGGAAGTCTGGCGCTTTCATTCACATGCCAAGTCATCAGATGGCGGTGTGTGTTCACACCCCGGAGATGTCGCAACCAAACGCACCCTAGTCCCTCAAATCACTGCTACCGACAGCCAGCAGCTGTTCACATGTTGGATGGGAGTTAGAGATCAGACAAAAGTCTACCGTCACCGGAACAAATGAGCATTAGAACGAATGTACATCACTTAGAGCCGCTATATCAAAATATTATTCAAGATATTACAATTGTAAATTTCCTAATCATGTGGGGCTTTTTAGACTTTCAAATGAACGCGGACGGGAGACTCTGAGGTCCGTTGGAATCGAGGTCACCGGGTTTGAAGCAGCAGAAATATTCAGAGAACTGGAATGTAAAAAAGCTTGAAATGTCAAAGTGTTTCTAACTGGTGATGCAAATTCCTTTAATAACTTGGCTGGCTTCACTTAATGACTTAATGCCTTTGATGCGTCAACAAAACTCAACAATTAGGAGCAATTAATTCATTGCTGCATATTTTATGTAAAGTTAAGATAAATGCGCTTCCTGTTCGGGGGGTAATGGATGAAACATTTTATTTAAGTTTTATGTGGATAAATAGATAAATGTGTTCACATATATTGTTTTTATATATAACATGTATTTCACATATGCCTTTAGTCTGAACAATTGAATTGATTGAACTGAATCGATGGTTCTGCTCTGGTCTTCCTCCGTCGGTCAGGCCAGACAGCCGCCAGCCGCCTCCTCCACACAGGGGGTCGTCTTGCGTGCTGCACCCAGGATGAGAGCCTGTGCCCTGGGTAGCGCTGGTGAGGGGGGCTGGGTCTGTCTGTGGCTGATCCAACTGCTGACTCATCACACACACACACACAAACACACACACAGTCTCTCTCTCTCTCTCTCTCTCTCACTCGCGCATACACACAGCGGAGACGCCAGGCTGAGTAGCTGGGCATGACGGCCAGTGGGTGCCGTCAGGCGGTGGTAATCTGACTGGATTACCAACCAGGTGGAAACATTCAGCCTCTCTCCTCCTCCTCCTCCTCTGCTCTGTCCATCTATCCATTTCCACTCTTCTGTTCTCTTTCAACCTTTTTGTCTCGCTTCTCTGTTTCTCTTCCCCCCTCTATTTCTCAAGTCACAGCATCACCTCTTTCTTTCTCTCTTTCTCTCTCTCTTTCTTTCTTCTTCTCTCTTTCTTTCTTTCTTTCTCTCTTTCTTTGTTTCTTTCTTTGCACATCAATGCAGAGCTCTCTTGGTCTAACATTCTGCAAGCAAGTACACACACACACACACACACATCATCCTCTCTTTGCCATGCTGTGTGGGTTGTTTGTGTGTGAAGGTGTGTGCAGGTAGAAGGGCAGGGGGCGTGTCTCGTCTGTGTTGCCGTGACGATCAAAGTCAGGGCACCCTGAGGCTACGCCAACTCAAGCCCCTCGACCAATCAGCTGGCTCGCTGGCGCCGAGAAACTTCAAGAGAGGAGAGGAGGTTACTCGCGGCGTCGTGATGAACGGACAGGGGTGGCTGTTTGTAACACACACACACACACACACACACACAAACACTTATTCCAGAGAAACACAGAGTTCAACTGAGGATCTAGCACTGCACTAACAAGATTGAACATGGAGAGAAGAACGAGGCAGTGAGAGTGGAAAAAACGAACAGAAACAGAGAGAGAGACGAAGAAATGGGTCAGGAGAGAAGGTCAAGGAGAAAAGAAGAAGAGAAGAAAAGGGGAAGAGAGAGAAAGATGTGACGGAAAGGTTATCTAGTCCAACCGAAACATTACGATGAGCTTTATTACTTTTTAAAAGCACAAAACAAGAGGGGCTTAAGATAGGGAGCCCTGTCAGGACTGTGTGTGATTCTGGATATAAGCTCTCTCTGTCTGTCTCTCTAGGTCTCTCGCTCACACACACACACAAACACACACACACACACACACACACACACCGTCATGTAAACAAAAACCGTCTGCTGTCTGGGAAGTTACACACCTGTTCAATGACAAGCTCTGCCACGCCCTCTATAATACTGCACACCTGTGCTACTGCAGGCTAAGCCTGACCCTATACACACACACACACACACACACACACACACACACACACCTACTGCCCAGAGGCCAACATGACAGAAAATGGAAGAAAGAAAGAGAAAGAGGGAGGCTGGAAGAGAAAAACCAGGGAGGAGAAAGAAAGAAAGAGACAAAGGCTTTCCCACTGCTGCTATCAGTAATCTAAGCGCCTGTGTAATATCATGGTAGGTTTATCAAATGGGGCTGAGTCTTATGGCGTCGGTATGCAGCTGTCATTCCATCACCTTGTCAAGAGCGGCCATATTCAAGCAGACACCATGCTGATCTAAATAAGAGGCTTCAGCAAATTGATGGATTGCAGGTTTTCCCTGATATAACGAAACAAGGAATGAGAGGCTTTTACTTTGAATTTCTGTAAGTGATACTCCCGCTTCAGTCTCGTGAGAAGGTAAAAAATGGTGTGTGTGTGTGTGAGTGTGTGTGAGTGTGGGTATAGCATACATGTTCTTGGCTCAATGTGTGTGTGTCTTTCCAAGGATCTAAACCTAACCACCCCCCCCCCCCCACACACACACACGCACACACACACACACACACCACACACCCACCAAAACCCCCCCTCCTCCTGCCCTGGCATGCCCAACCCCACATCATATCTACCCCCTGTGCCGAGGCCTAGGGCCAGGCATACAGCTATCTGAATCTCTAAGGGGGGCAAGCACAAAAGTAACCCCCCCGCCCACCCATCTCCCCCCCAACACACACACACACACACACACACACACACACCCCAACCCCCATTCCCAAAACAACAATCCTCTACGCCCATCAGTATGTCAGTCAAAACCCCATCAGGGACATGCATGGAGAGTCTGGATATCTGGAATCTCAATACAATGTCATGCACCTCGAGACCCAGTTTGAATACATTTCAATAGCATTATCACCGAGCATTACTATGCTTTTTTTTTTTCAACGTTACAAAATCAATTTTAAAATTAGCCTATAAGACATATGGTCCAGTAGCGCTATAATCTGTTTAAATCATTACACAGCAAAAAAAAAGCCAGTTACCTGTCTGTTTGTTAAAGCGCGCCACGTATGGAGTTAAAAAGCCATGAGAATATTTTTGGTAAAATAATTTCAGTAAAATCCTCATGAGACATGGAGCTAAACATCTTATTAAATCCACAAACATTTGCGCAATATAAAATAGATTCAGTATAATAGAAATGTATTGTAATGTAAAATATTTTGTTAGTAATGTAATATTATTATAGACAGTATAATACATTTTATACACAATACATTTACTGTAATACATTTATTATATAATACATACACATATGTATTAAATTCTACATAAACATAATAGTGCATGTGCGTAATAGTAAATAAATGTGCATGAGCAGCATATTATTATTATTATTATTACTATTTTTCAGAGGTTGTGAAAATTAGAGAGTCAACGCTTTACAACAATACAATAAATGTAGATGCTGTAATGTTTAGTCATGTAGAGTGTAAGTGACTGGAGGACATTTCAAGACAAAACAAGCTGATAAAATATCCCAGTTTATTTCTTAAAGTCAGGGTCCTCCACGTGAAGGAGTCCAGACCAGAGCCAGGACCTCAAAGCAATATTAAATATAAAAACTGAACGGAATTATAAGATTTAAAACAATAAATATTGCATATTTATTTTGAGAGTTCAACTTCCGGAGTGGTCGTCCGTGGACGTCTGCTGCTGGATGAAACTAATGGATATGCACATGAGCCGAGACAGGATATGGGGATTTTACCCAACAAATGATATCATTTACAGGCCCGAGTCTCGGCGTCTATTAAAAGAACATGCTGCATTTGCAAATGATAAGTAATTAATGTGATTTCACATCGGGCACGTTCACATGCATCCAATAGCTCAGTTAATCCAATATAGACAGTGTATGATTTACAGCAGCGCACACACACACACACACCCCAAAAAAACGCGCGTGCACACACACACACACACACACACACACACACACACACACACACTCACTCTCGCTCTCTCCCTTCCTTCTCCCACTCTCTCTCTCTCTCTCTCTCTCTCACACACACACACACCTTCCCATCCCCCTCCCCTATTGAGACAGGATACCAAAGCTACTTGTTAAATCTAATGCATGCACTGTCAACCCATTCGCACCCCGTCACGTCCCCGCTCAATATAGAAACCGGATTTTCTGGTATTACCCGCACCTCTATTAGCGAGACACCCCCCCTCCCACCACCACCACCACTCCCACTACCCCCAGTTTGTGGCCCGTACAAACCAGTACGGGCCTTGACCCTCCCACCAAACCATCAGCCCACCAGAACTCACACAGCACTGGAGAAACATTACCCAGAATCTAGAAACCTATAGGACAAGCGCAGTTAAGAGCTTTCATTTATTGTTTAATGTGAAATATAAGCACTGGAATTACCCAACTCTAATTAATTACATTAAATTGCAATGATTAGTACTTTACTAATTGATGAAACCATATAAATCGTTGACAAGATTATGCCACTACAAACGCCTTATAATCCCTGTAATGATAAAGGAGAATAATCCTCGTAGGCTATTTCTAAATTGAGAGGTTTAAATTCTAAAGTAAAAAGGGCAGGTACGCCGTAAATTTGAAGTTAATCTAATTTGTAAAAGAAGCCAAGTTCCTTTGGGGTAAAATTTAATACCCTGACCTATATGTTGCCTATTTTGCTTTTAAACGAGGCTAAAATGCTAGTCTAGCCTAAAATGACAAATATATTTTTCATATATTAGAGACAGCAAGCAGCTATGCCATAAACAGTTCATTAAATGAAGTAAAACATAAAATGTTTTAAGATGTCTGGGCCTTATTGCTAATTTCCAAATGCCCACATAGTCTGAGCAATTTCCTTTCCCAATAAATTCTAGTTCGTCCCAAAGAGCTTCAAGGTTTCCCAAGTTTGCAATATGGAGAACATATGCTTCAGACAAAACAGGGTCCAGCAATTTAAAAGCAGATTTTGTTTTACCCCAAACTCGCCATTTACACAAAAAAAGAGCTGTGATCAAAACTAACCTGAGTGCGGGCCCATGGACAGGGGCGATGAGTAGTATTTCCCAGGCTGGAAGTGAGCGGGGTGCTGCACGGAGCCGTGGCCGCCTGGAGCCATCCGAGACGCGGCGCTGTGAACCAACGCGCTCCGCTCCGTCAGGAGGTGGTGTGGAGCAGCGAAATCCCGGCTTTCCATCCTGGCGAGAACCGATAAATCCCAAATCCAAAGTAAAATCCGGGGCCACCGAGGGTTTCAGGCACCCAGATGCAAATAATCCCTTTTATGAACTTCGGGTTCCCCTCGCATTCAGCGGAGTTTTGGCTTTGCAGACTATAAAGTGAGTCCCCGTCATGTCCTACAAAGAGAAACCAGGAGACACGTCAAAGCAGCGATAACAATGAGCCCGGCCAGGGACAGTCGTACAGAAAAAAGCTGGGTAAACTATGACTTCCAGTCGGTGATTATCATGAGACAAACAACCACCTACAGCCTATAAACTAAAATCAATTATATTTTCAGACAAGCATTAATGTGTTTTTTCTTAAAATACCCTGCCCTCGTATAGACATAACTTAGATCAGTTTGACACGATGCATTATGGTGCATACTCTGAAATTCACATAATAAAGATTTATGTCAGCTTAAAAAGGTGAGTAAACTCTATTCTGCAAATAAAAAGGTGGGTGACCTGACTACACCCCAACCCCTAAACAACCGAGGAGCCTTTACTATTCTTCTTCGTCCAGTTGCCAAAACGCAAAAATTACACAGGAGTTTTCTTTATCAGCGCAAAGAAAAACAGAGAGGAAAGTAAAAGACTTGGCCCAGGTAAAACAAATGGTTCATCCAAGGAGTTCACAGTGGCGAAATCCCTCTCGATGAAGGACGAGCTGGTGGTCTTTAGACTCAACACGGACGGGCCATAAACACTGGCTGGTCCCCATGGTCCTCAATGCACCGAATTATGACGAAAACCAACAGCAAGATATAATATTTCGCGCAGCTGAAGGAAGCACAGAGTAGATTGTTGTTTAATCCCAAATTAGGGCGATCAAAAACAGAAACCAAACCCTCCAGCTCCATAAGTAACTCCACAACATGGGATAGATTTAGGGTCCAGGAAGACACACACACACACACACACACACACACAAACACACACACACACACACACACACACACACACACACACACACACACACATTTCTGCTTTGGATCAACGGTTGCTGTTTGCTGTGTATGTACATTTAATTAGATTTTATTGCTCGTTCTGTTGCCATACAACTTGTTTCGCGATACATACAGTTTTTACACTGACTGGATTATATCATTTTGACCAGGATATTTTTATTTTCTTCAATTGCTTATTAAGAAAAAAGGCGATGAAACATGAGATAGGTTTAATGTCCAATAAGAGACACACACATTTCTGCTTTGGATCAGTGGTTGCTGTTTGCTGTGTGTGTATGTAAATAAAATTTGATTTCATTGCTCATTCTGTTGTCATACAACTTGTTTCACTATACACAGATATTTTATACCAGTCTTTATGGACTACATCATTGTGGTCGTGATATTGTTATTTTCTACTATTGCTTATAATGGAAAAGACGATGAAACGGCTATTTCTATCAACAGCCATTCACCACTATGGAGTCAGCGGCAGTGGCCCCTCGCCTCTTGACAATGACAAACACTATGTATCTGTGCTACATATATATAGGCTGCACTGTAACCACAAACACAAATCAAATCACCTTTATGCTCCGACACGAAAGACCTGGGCAATAAACAGAGAAATAGACTAGGAAATCAACGACCTTATATATATGCCTCATAGCCCAGGTCGTTTACTTAAATAGGGCTCCCTGTGACGCTCAGATATGGAGAGGTGGCTCTGTGCGTTCAAACACACCTCAATAGTCCAGCTATTAGGCCTTTCAATGCATGGCACGTCCATCTAGCGCTCTGTAGATGCTGATAGCACCTCCCAGGAATCAACGATAAAGGAACAAAGAAAATATCAAATGCTGTGCCAAACCGGAGGGCTTGTGAAGTACACAACACGTCACCTCGGATAGGCAAGTCTCCTTTACGCACACGCGTCTCAAGGACTCACAACTTTCAGGGATTGGATTTGGGAAAACAGACAGTCTCCAAAAGTTCAGCAGCTCTGACAGGGCCTGCCTGCCTGCGCGCGCGCGCGCGCGCGTGTGTGTGCGTGCTGCTCGTCCAAACACTCCCAACATAAAATCTCCCAAATTTCCTGCAAATTTCCAAATGCTCGTTGTTCCATCTGCAAGTACAATTATATAATTTAATTTCTTCATTTTCTCGCAAACCGTGCCATCACTTCTGATCACATATTAGTCTACAATCGAGAAAAGGAGAGAAACGTATTGAAAGCGCAAAATGGACTCTGTCGTGTCCCCTAGGCTGTGAGAAACAATGGCCTTTCTCTCCAGGACATCAATCATAAACCACTCTCGCCTGACATTTGTCTATACATTTTTAAATTTTCGAGCTGTAAACACACGTCCTTGGTGTTTACATTCCACGTCAACGGAGAGCCACTCAGGCTACATTTAACAACCTGAATCTAAATCCCATGTTATCACACGCCACGCAAACAAGACGACGTGAGCGGATCGCACATATAACAGTTGTTTTTTGGGGGGGAAAGTGATCATTTTGGATCTGCTGTAGAGGATCTACGTGGAGGGGTTGAGACTTTCTTCAATGCACCCCCCCGCCCCCCCCCCCCCCCCTCCTTCACACACACACACACACACACACACACACACACACACACTCCTCACGCACACACACACACACGCCACCTTCACTGCCCTGCTAAGGGTCAAACTATCCGCAGACGAAAATCCCCCTTCAGAAGTAGCCTACCGGACAAAATGACATTACATGAACTTAGCACAAAAGCAGGCAAGTCAGCTTTCAATTGTCTTTTTCCACACCCAGTGCAATTTAGGCTTCAAGCAAAAATGATGCTTTTTGTACCTGCTCTTTGCTGTCTAAAAATAGTGCAAAAAAGAAAGAAAACAATTAAATACGTTCACTTAGGATGCAGCGCAGGTCGGGCCTAGGGAGCAGAGGCCAACTCGTTGCTGCTCACTATTTTGCAGTAAAGTAAAGTCAGAAAGCATAACCGGGATACTAAATCAAGATATTCAGAGGCCGGCTAAGCATGAGAGACAAGCCCGGCCGAGCAGAGAACAGCCCGTCTGCAAAGCCCTCATACCGAGGGAGAAGTAGCAGCACTGCAGTTTGCAATAACCCTCCCTCTCTCTCCCAAACACACACACACATACAGCTACACTCACACACACACACACAATAGAAAACTAACAAAGAAAAAATCTGCAATTCATAATCTATAAAACTACAGGTATAATCAGGCGCGCTGAAATGTGTGTCATTTTGAATAGTCCTCAGAATGAATTAGAAACACAGAAGTAATGTGGCTTTAAAGAGAGGTCAAATCAAAAAGTGACACATCCATCGCCCACAGCTCAACCCTCCACACTACAAAGATGCTCAAGGGCTAGACTGTCTAAAAGCCTTCAAAAAATACGTACAAAGCTAAACTCAAGTTATAGTGTGATAACTTGCTCTCATACAAAATTATAATTAGTGAATGAGGCACATTTTTAGCTTACTGTTGAAGAGGTGGCAGGGCAGCAATGGTATCGGTTTTACATTTTACTATTTGCTTTTCCAATGGCATGACACTTTACGACAGCCGAATAATTTTGACAAATAAATGCATCTTGAATTAAAGGAAATAACCGTGTGGGATATCCTCCCGTGCAGAAGCAGCACTCCCAACTAAAATCGCCGTTCAGTATAAATGCCCACATTCAAAACGTAACAGACAAAACTGGCTATACTTACTGGTAAGGTATTCCTTGCATAAGAAGTAACGAGTGAAAAATAGTACAAAAGAAAAAAATTCAAAGTCAAAAGCCCCGAGTTAGGAAGATGAAACATGTGGGATTGATTACATCCTATGCTGCAGATTGTAGTGTGCAGCTGAGGTACGGGAGACGCGTCGCAGAAGTTCAGGCTTGTAGTGAATCGAGGCTCGTTCATGCACACAGAGACTCTCCCCCCCTCAGACACACGGAGGGGGGAGGGGGGAGGGAGGGGGGCGGCGGGGGGAAGGAACGCGCTCGCCCATTGGCTTGGGAACGACAATGTGAAAGCGTGCCCGTGAGGCGCGCCCCCACGGTAAACACAGCCCGCCATTGGCTGTCGCTCGGAGCCAATGGGGAAGCCCGTGGAGCCGCAAAACAAAACGGCGGGCGTTTGATTATTTTTTTCCAGCAGCCCTCGGCGTCCTGCACGCAAATGCGAGGAGACAGGCGGCACAGCTCGGCACTGTTCGCTGTGGAGGAAGCCAATACTGGGCTTTTGATCACTGCAGAGCAAACACAATATTCTGTGATCCAACTGCAGCTCAAATACCGCATGGGCTGTGAATATCGCCTTGCAATATAATAATAATAATGTGATATTTGAATTGAAATTGTCTTGCTCAACGACACTTCGACAGGGCAGATGGCCCCATATTACTCTTACACAACCTGGACTCAGATGTGTTTCCGTGTGGATTGCGATGATAGTCGAGATTCGATACAATATGTACAATACCATGTTGCCTATAGGGACCTTTCATTCTGTATGTAGACCGTCCTAAAACCATATTATAAGCCCCTCTATTGTGCAGGCTATGGTTTGAATAGACGCGAATCCCTTTCGTATCAACTCACCTATTCCATCAACATGTCATACATCTAAGCGAAATTAATCTGTCATAACATTAGAAACAGGTGAAAGGGAATGTGACGGACGTATTCCTTATTATTCCTTTATTTTCATACAGTATTTTTGGCGGGCAAAGGTTTAGAAAGGTTTAATTTAAACAAAAACTATATAACTAAAAGAAAACTATATAACTTTTTTAATGTTCTCTAATTACCTTGTCTGCCTCTCTCTTCCACACACACACACACACACACACACACGGGGAAATTGAATCACCGCGTAATTTGAAAGCATTACTGTCCTCGGGGTTAGTCTTGCACACGGTTCACTAATTTAGTCAATTAAAAGTGGAAGGATACGGGCTTGTGTGTTTCCATGTAGAAATATATGAGCTATAGGCTAACATTTCCATCCGAGTTTGTTTATGCGTGGAAGTAAAGGGTTAAAACTCGGGGCTTCGGTTCTGTGAAGCTCCTGATTGGTTGGCATGTTGCCAGAGTGCTGTCAATCACAGAGTGTAAACAAGGCTCTGATTGGCTGCTGGCCAGTCCGCACTGGGCTGCCTGAAAAAAGCAATTACTGGCCCTGCGGTTTCAAGGCGGCCCCGCGTTGAACGATGAAAGGAGATAAGGAGGGGCGGTTTCGAGGCGCCCCCACGGCGAACCCCGTTGGCCCCAGAGCAAAAGGAGAGTCAAGAGTGACTAAATCAAAGGGAATACGTTAAAAGGGGGGAAATTACACGTTGTATTAAATATAGAGGCTAGATTCGCGAATTAATACAGTGCAATAACAACTTTGTATTTAGAAAATGGAGGAGAGCACGGTAACAAGAACCGGAAAAGAACTATTATGTTGCTGTAAGGGAGTTTGTTCACCAACACGGACCGAGAAAACTTTTTGTCGACAAAGGAGACGGTCGAAAGCGAGCGATAGGTCTGTTAAGAAACACAATTATGTGATTGTCTTACCTAAATGTGATCACAGTGACTATAGCGCATCGTTGGGAATATGGTTTTATTGTACTGTCGCTCCTGAAATGTTGACTAAGAGTTTTTATTGCTAACTATTCAATAATTATGGTTAAGTAAGTGGACATTTCCGCTTTTACGCAGTAGCCTAAGCAGTAGGTCAGCCTAAGTTAAATAATAAATTGGATTATTACCATAATTATTTGTTGGATACTACTTTTGTTGATAATCTTATTCAGATGGATAACACCGAAATAATAAATGAAAGAGATTTGACATAAAGAACTATTTTAAGGTACAAGGTCTTAAGGTTATAGGCAATAATATTTCTTAATTACAGACTTTTTCAAAATGCAACATACTTAATAAATTATTATTAGTAGTAGTAATAATAATGATATAGGATTTTTTTTTTATCAGAGAATATTAAACATTGCCTGTCCTTCCCTTTTCATTCCAAACATTTGTAAATCAATACAACACCAAAAAATCAGTCCTGTGGCTCTGAAGGTAAAATAGTATATCCTATTTTTTGCTGGAGTGGTCCAGAGCTGACACCAATGAACATGTAAGGACGCTTCATAAAGCAACCATTTGCAGCCTATTTTTCAACTAATGTCCCTTTTCAAAACCAAAGCAGAGATCCACTCCTCTGCTCTGACCAGCCCCAAACAAATCTGCACACACTGGCCAAAAGAGATCTAAAGCAAGGAAGTCTACACCCAATATAAATGTGCGTGCACGGAGGAAAACGAGGCTTTCATCCATATACAGGAATTAATTAATAAATATAATAATTCAAATCAAATAATGCAAAAGCGAGAAGACTTATCACGCGCATAATTAGATAATCGTTACCCTTTCCCATTTACATAGCAGCCTACATTCCAAAGCCCTGCGCTCTCCAATGGGCTTGAGCCACCACGTGTCCACGCGGGCGAGCACACACACACACATGCACATGAGTATCAGCTATTATTAGTAGAAAGCCCAAATCTGGTCATCTATATTCTGCAGACAGGCTCCCGCCATTCCTCAAAGTCGATATTATAATGTGTAGCTGAGATGTGCTCTACGGCCTACATGACACTCGTGAATTATCATTTCTGCGTTAGCGTCCATTAAGATGATAAAAATAAACCTATAGTTGTGAAACTCAGTCAAGCCACGTTGAGGCACGGCCTACAAGCTTGGCGTCCATCAAAATATAGTCTGCCTCTGTTGAGTTAGGGCGGTAATAAGCAGACACGTATCCGCGGATTAAAAGATAAAAAGCAAATTCATTATTTATTTATTTTCAAGGAAATCATTCAGGTTCCCTCTCTCTCTTCCCCAGCACTGTTGTCTTTAAAACTAATGACATAGGGACAATAAAGAATTCTGTTCCGCAGCTCACAAAAAGGGTCCCGCACTTAAAACAGAAATCTGCATTTAATTTATTTAGTGACAAGGAAAAGCCTTTTACGGCTTGATTTTTATTGGTTCTTTTTCACTTAAAAGGTGGGGGTTGTGTGTGTGTGTGTGTGTGTGTGTGTGTGTGTGTGTGCGTGTGTGTGTTATGCTTTCTCTCCACATACACGCATCAAGTACACACACACGCACACACACACACATACACGGCCCCCTCCTCTCCCCCCTCCTCCGGTCCGTGTGCCAGCGCGAGCTACCCTATTCGTTGGGGGCGCGCGGATAATTAATGCGGATTGACTGATTGCTCTTGAAACAGACCGGTCCTGCGCGCGGATTGTCCACGAGCAATGAAGCGTTCCTGACTGACACTTTCCGCCTTCCCCTTCCTCCCTCACACTAAACCGGGGCGCGGGGCGCTTTTTTCCGCCGTGCGGGGAAGGCCCACTTCTAAAAAAACCTGTACTTCCCGTTTCCGCTAAAAAGCAACGCGTCTCTTCGTCTGACCTGCGTCGTTTCTTTCCTACCGTGACCAACCGGACTCCGTGTACGAGTCGCAGGGAAAGACTCGCGCCCTTCAAGCCTCTAGGCTACCGGGGAAAGGAGCGTGCTTGTGGCGTGTGCGCACGTGTCTGCCCGGGTCGGTATTCTAAATAAATAAATAAATAAATAAATAAGGGGTGTCACTTATAGGGGGAAGCTTTTTGAGTGTAACAGTCCCATAGTGTTAAATAGAGAGGTGGATAAACTGCAAGGCAAACAACCATCAACATAAACAACTAAGCATCAACTATAGTTTCATGTAATAACTCAAATAATTCATGTTTTTTCCTGTAAAAGAGCATAACTCACATCAGTTTGATCCTACTTGGTATGGTTTTATGTCAGCCTGTAAAGGTGGGTCAACTGTATGATAATAAAAAGGTGTTTGGTAAAGTGAGTCGAGGTGAGTCGAACAGCCCCTATAGCTGAATAAACTTGGGAGTGTCTGAACAGGCCCACGTTTTAAAACATAATTCCCAGTCAACGGGAAACACATTGGCGAGGCTGGTTTTTAAATGAGGTCCAAATGGGGAGTCGTCTCCACGGGAGGCCCTCGGTACAGGGCAACAATCCTATTCTCACCAAATATTTCCTCATATACATTTTATGATGAGAATTTCCAAATAGGTTCAGCAGGGAGACGCCCGACTATCTAAAGCCAGCATGCCCCCCCATCATAGCGCACAGACACGTAAAATTAGAGCAGAAACTATATGAAATAGCGCTGCCAGGTTTAGCACAGCTTTGGACTATATCATATTATGTTATATTAGGGTCGTGCTTGGTGTGCTCTGGGTGCACAACAGTGGTGATGTGGAGGTACAAGAAGTCAAAATGCAACTGGAAAATTGGGATGTTGAGAATCAGCGGTGGCCAACATACTGTATAGCTGCTTAAACATCGACCCGAACAAACAGAAAGGCCATCCATAACGCTCATGGCGACACGCAAAAGAAAAAAAGACACGATGAACTAAGAAGTTGAGTGGACACAAAAACAACATGACCTTTTCTTCTCTGTGTGCGCAGGACAGATGCTGCTATTCCTGATCATCCTGACAGATAGATACCTCACAGCGGGTCATGAAATGTGAAATGGTCGACAGGGTGAAGAAAAAAAAATGCAGCACTTCTGGATCAAACCCCCTGATGCAAACACCCCCAAAAACCATAAAGGGCTTTGAAAGGCTCAAATTACAAATTAGGAATCCTCACCCGTCATATGGAGCAAAACCACAGTTGGATCAAATATATCATCATCACTGCATTGTCTTGAATAACACGTTGTAAAGACGAAGATGTTGACTATGATGATGATGACCAACAGGCCTGTAGTAGGTGAGATGGAAGCACCAACATCTATTCATGTGTCGTCAGAAACACACGTCGAGGCTTTAATTATCACCACTTCAACACAAACAGCCATAGCGTGTTGCTGAGGTGTCTCCCTGTTTACACTGGAAGCTTACAGGCCTTGGTAACTGAAGATTCAGGCAGGAAACCGGAGAATTGAATCGCAGCTTAAGCCCGTGAACTGTATAGCAAATGTTGATATTATAGACGCAAATAATGGGATTAAATACCGTGTGCCTGACGAGTGACGGGCCTACCTCGACCCAGAGCCACCTCTGTGTCAACATGCATTCATTTGAGACATTGTCCCGGTTTACTCAGCTACCGGGAGGAAAACCAGCGAAAGATTTTCTCACTTTATATATATTTGTCCCCCAAGATTGCTATGACGCCTCCGCTCCGCGCGCACCCGCACGTGCACGCACACACACGGCGACAGTGGAAGGCTTGGGCCCCTATGATTTCTCACTTTTTCTAGCCTATTTGTCCCCAAGAGTCCAATGACACCTCTTCTGCATGCACGCACACACACACACACACACACACACACACACATGCATGTTCACACATTCATGCACACACACACACACACACACACACACACAGCGTTCATTATACTACTTGTTTCTCCTAATGTGCCAGATGAAAGAGGATCTCAGAGAAAACGTCCGCCCTTATAGTTTGGTTGCATGAAAATTGTAAAACACAAGTCACGTTAAATTGTAAAAGCCTGAACACACGACGACCAAAAATGGAAAAATGCTCCTAAAATGACTGAATCTAAAGACTAAACCGTGGAGACATCAGGCTACCGGGTCTTTTGGCCCAGTGAGGAGCGATGTGGCTTTGTGAATGCAGCTCCATATGAAGAAAAAGGCTTTTCATATTGAGTGATACCCACTCAGTCTGGTCCCCTTAACCTGTAGAGAGGAGACTGAAGCCTGACCACATCAGTCCTATTTGGACCCTATTGAAGGATTACCCATAGACCCTATAGCCAGATCTGTGTCTCTGGCAAAGCTGTCATAAAACCCATCCCACCCTCATAATGCATTTATAGACACTGAACGGCAAATCAATTAAACGACGAACTGTATAAAAAGCACAAAGCCTCGTTTGAACATTGGAAAGTTTTAGAGAGATCAGGCGAGACTGTTGTATAGACTGGTTTACTGACTGGTGTACTGACTGGTGTACTGACTGGTGTACAGACTGGTGTACAGACTGGTGTACTGACTGGTGTACTGACTGGTGTACAGACTGGTGTACAGACTGGTGTACTGACTGGTGTACTGACTGGTGTACTGACTGGACCAGACTACATAACACAGTTAAGTATAACATTAATACCACCGAGAAGTTTAGTTTCTGTTCAGCAGTTAACGTGCCCACACATTCAAATGCATTATCTTTAACTCCTGAATAAAACGACAACATGACAACACGTATTCCTAAACTAATCTATAAATTAAATAATATAAGTACAACAATTAAAAGAGAATATCAACAGCAGGAGATAAAAGACAACTCATCAGATATGTGGAGGATCAATATCTGTCAACTCTTTTACTGAGACATTAATGTTGCCAAAAGTTGTTCCGTGTGTGTGTGTGTGCAGCAGCTCCGTGTATTACTATAACCACGTAACTAATATAATATAAATAATATAATATAACACCTATTTGCCGAGTTGTGCGAAAACGGGCCAAACTCTTTACATAGCCGCCGCCCCCCCCCCCCTCCCACACACACACACACACACACACACACACACACACCACACACACGATCCTCACTGTGCTCGCGCATGTGTGCCTGTGTGCCCTCGAGAGGCCCTAATTGATAAACACTCTCACATGAATTGCATGTTTAGTGATCAGGAAAAAGATCACTGGCCAATCAGTCGCCACAGTCACTCATAATAAAATAATTGATCATCCATTCAGTTTACCGGCGCTGTAACATTAAGCTACTTTCTAAAACTCCATCTGCAACAAACACATAACATCTGCACTATTCACAGACTAAAAAACTTAGTCGTATATGTGGAGTTTGTCTTTTGTAAACCTATAAGTCTACAATGGTATTTACACAAACTCTCACATTTTAAGGGTGACATCCAGTGATGCAATGGTAAATAAAAAGGAAATCACGTCATCTTTAGTCGAACAACCACCAAAATAAACAAAAATTAATTATATTTTCAGAAAAGCATTGATTTATGGTTTTTTTTTCCACCTTAAAAGCCACTTCTCCCCATCTAACTCCCTTCAGTTTGTCTATGAATTTAGTCCATGAAGATTTATGCCAGCCTAAAAAGGTGGACAAACTCTATTCCGCAAATAAAAAGCTGGGCGAAGTGAGTTGAGATGGGTTTACCCTCCACTACGTTTCTGTTTACATTGCTTTTAAAAGTAACCGTTTAACACGAATGGGGATGAGTAGAAAAGCAGCCTAATAGGTGGTCGAGACGTCAAACGGTCCAGTGTGGAGGCTAATATGGAGAACTCTACGGAGAGTGCGTGGTTTTCTCCGGCATGGGTTCAAATTAGCCATAAAGGTTATTGGACAATCTTCTGGGTGATGGTAGCTGACAGGAGAGGCACCAGCTCTGCTCGACATCCTTCCACAACAGCACATTCACATGCACGACTAAAAACAACGCTCAGAGAATCAACTTGGACCAATAATACTCCAAGTCTACAAAGAGTTTTTGTTTTTTTATATAAACAGGGCTGGAGGTGAAAGTTTAAACCTGGAGTGAATAATGAGAATTTGTAAAAAATAAAAATAAAACAACAACAACAACAACCTACACTTAATAACATGGTTACATTCCATAGTGGATCCTGAAGTCACTGCTCCTTAAAAGAAACTGTAGACCAGCATTAAAAAAACGACTTACTAACCTGCAAGAGTGTAATCAGACTGTTTTCAATAATGCCTGGGAAAATACAGTAAATGTAAAAAAATAAATAAAAGTCCCCCTCTTCTTATAATTCACACTGACGAAGATAAAGCATAGAGCAGAAAAACACCTACCTATGAAACGACCGTCCACCCAGGACACAACTGCATTTCTAACGCGGTAGAGGGAATCTTTTGAAGTAAATTGAAAGGAAAAGAAACAACAAAAACAGGAGAGAAAACAGGGAGGCGAATGAATCCTGGCTGAGAAAACTTCAGATTGCACAGCTTTTAACAACTCGACAAATCCTGCTCGGTTAGGTAATTGTACTGAATGTACATGTGTTTGTATCAAAACAAACGCGCGTTCAGATGTATGGACTTAAATAGCGCTGCGTTTCCTTTTCACGCGCAGCCCCGGTTCCAGAGGAAAAGCAGAATTCATCCACCGGGTTTTTCACGTCTAAAAACCGCCGGATCCCGTGGATGTGGGTCTCCATAATAGCAGATTTATGTCTGGATGACGCGTCCCCCCCCCTCTCTCTCTCTCTCCCACAATGGAGCTGGAGCGCTGACATTAAACAGAAAATTGATGGAGGGTCCCAACGAAACGCAATCCCCTCTCTCTCTCTCTCTCTCTCTCTCTCTCTCTCTCTCTCTCTCTCTTCTCTATCTATCTTCTTTTTTCTTTCCCACTCTCTCCTCTTATCCAGGACGGAGCTTTCTTGTTTTTGTTTTTTTTAATCAGGGGAGGGGGCAAAGGGACATCAAGCCTGCACGTGAATTACACCAATATGCACCCACCAATCCCCACACACAGATATAGAATCACACACACACACACACACACACACACACACTCCTCTGCCCATTATTGTTTTGTTTGCATATCTGATTGTAGTCCTGAGCCGGATCTATGCTAGGAAGGTGGAAGACGAGGAGGTGGAAGGATGAAGACGGAATATATATCCAGAGATCATTCCCTTCACGTCTTTCTGATATTTAGTAGCTCTGCGTCAAACTCCCAATTTTTCCTCCGTGTTTTGAACCCCAACGCTCCCATTTGGTTGGAAAACAGCGGCAGGGCCTGTACCCTATATTTATCAAAATGAACTCTGATGTAGGTTAAACACACGTCTAAAGTTGTGCTCTGTCCTCCCACCAGGATGTGGTGGAAGATAAACCCACCTAGACTCACTTTACTCACTTTAGTCTTTTTTTAGCCTGACATGAATCTGTATGAGGGAAAACACACTTTAGTAGAATCAAAAGTTACGCGAAGGGTCATCTCAGGGGGGAAAAGAACATTAATTGACGCTTTTCTGAAATTATAATTGATTTTTGTTTATAGTGGTGGTTGTTTGCCACATGATAATCACCGCCTGGGGGTCATAGTTTACCCACCTCTTATTTTACCACTACATCACTGACTTACTATATATACTCTGACTGTTGTTGTCCCTGCCCGTGAAGGATGATCAGTGAAGGCAAATGCTCTCACACACACACACGGGTTAAATTGTAAGAGCACTATAAACATTTAGCACACACGTTAAAAAGTCCACGGCATTTATACGCGTCTCTCCCGGAGCCTTTGATCAAGTTAAAACGGTCCAGACAAGTTTGTGCGTAAAAGTGAACTTATAAGCGCAACGCCAGCCCGCTGGTTATCTGCCATTCTCCGTCGGCAGTAAGGGAACTCGCGCTGGTTCGCTTTGTCGCTGCACGGACTAACCAAGAAACAAAGAAAATGATTGCAAATAATAGTGGGGAGGGAAAAAAGCACACAAACACACTTTCCGTTCGGTAAGCCGTTTACTAAAGAAGCGATACCTATGCGTAAAAAAAAACCAAGGACCCCCAAGTTCTTGATGAATGCGAAGCGGAGTCTGCAAAATGAAGATAATTGGGGGAAAACACGGTGGTTGGAGTCTCCTTCCAGCACGGGACCTCAGCCTCGCCAAGCTTTCTCTTCTTCTTCTTCTCCCCCTGCAGCCCCCACTGACTGCCCCCATAGGTCACCGCTTCAGGAGCACCACGTCACCACGTTAACCCCTGCATCACCACGCCTGGGCGCGCTGCGCATATTATATTGTGTAGAGGGGAGGGAGGGAGCGGTCTCAAAGTGGGGTACGGGGACCCCCAGGGGCCCTTGAGGGAGTTCCAGGGGGTCTCCAGCAAAATGAGGAATAATTTCCTTTCTATATAATTTAATTCACTAGAAATGATCCCCATTAGAGTACATATAAGAAAGATAGCAAATAGCAAAACTCGGGTCCCTGGGGTAAAATCTGGGGTCTTGTGGCCCTAATGTGTGTCTATTCGGGGGTTTGAGGCATGAAAACACATGCAAACCTCTGGTTAGATTGACATCAGATATTACCATCTAAAAACAATATACCTCTTACCATCTTACCAACCCCAATAGGTAAATCCACATAAACAAACACACCAAGTCCAACCTAAATAATTATAACACGTCCTTTCCTAAACTTCACAGCGCTGGAAGATAGAAACTATTCTGAAGAGCAGCGGCAACAATGCACACATGAATCCTTCCAGCATGGTTTTGTCTTTCCTTTTGAAATGGTTTATGGGGAAAGGAAGTGGGAGGGTTGGGCAGGCCTCACTCGCTCAGGAAATTGACCTTTACTAGTCTCTGTGATGGCCTACTGTTGCATTGTGGGATATGCAGTCATTTTATACACCGCCTGTCAAAAGTTGGGGGACACCTATAGCTTTTGAAAATGTTTTTAATAAATCAGCATGTTCTCTTTGTCGGTTTGCAACAACTCAACACATTAAAGACTAACTAGGTTTATTTTGAGAAAAACAATATCACGTGTAAATATTTGTGACGAAAAAGTACTACCTCGGGAATAATGATATACCCCGCCCATTTTATACCTTTGTCGTGATGTCAGCACTCATCAGTGGCTGCCTTTCAGGTGTGTAATCCACCTTGGGGGCAAAAGATTTTCACTATGTGCCTTTAACAAAAGTTTGGAAAAAGAAAACGGTTAAATCGTTATTAAGGCAAAACCTGCTCTTCATACCAAGGTAGACACTTTGATGAACGTGAAGCTGAGTGTTCATAAATAGATATAAGTGTTAGTAAAAAGCTGTTTTATGCTAACAAAACCTTTGCAGGCATTTCTTATTTAATTGAAAAGTAACAGAGAAAATCAAACATTACATTAAAGGCGAGGTGTCCAAACTTTTCATGGGCATCGTCGTAGTTGTAGTCTATTTTCCTATTTTTTTCAGCAACTATCAGATACAATCCACATATTTACCGATCCGTCTCTTTCCACTCTGGTAGAGGACGGTTCCCCTGCTTCCAGGACCCTGACAAACAGACCCCCCGCAGCCCTGCAACGCGATCCTTCCCTCCTTATTAGAAGGATCCCAAATGAGGCCAGTTTACCTGTAAACCCCTGACCAGACCAGGCGCTCTTTACTCCACACTCTGCCTGTGTTGAGTAAACACAGCTCACTGAGATACTATCAGAGGTGTCAGGTGGATCCACTCCTGAATTCCTCCCGGACTGTTTTTCCTGTTTGATTCACACACGGTGGGTTATCTACGGAGCACCTGTTGGGAGTTAAAATGATCTTGGGGTTTTAATCAGTTTGCTCTGCGCTCAACGGGAAAACAACCGCATCTTTGTTTCTTGAGCGATGCACAAATGTTTGATTCGGTGGCGTCCAAGAGGTTGAAAGCCTTTAGTTGGTGTCAGCGCCAAATATGGACTGAAAAACACTACAGCCGCAAAATAGACATTAGTCTTTAAATCATTTGTCCTGAATGTTTCTACGTGTCGGACCGGCGTTTAAACCCCTCATGATGTTGTACACATATGGCAGTATTGATAAACGAGGCCAAATGTTTGAGATTTACTCTCTAGATGTGGTGCTTCTCATTTGCTGTGGTGTAATACAGTTGCTGATTCTTAACCCTGTTCAGAGAGACGGCTTGCCTCTAAGTGTGTGTGTGTGTGTGTGTGTGTGTGTGTGTGTGTGTGACACAGCTGTGATAGGTTAAGAATCAGACGTTAAACCTGTCTCTGGTTCCAATTTGAGGCCAGCTCCTCTTTGGTAAATGGAAAACACTTCAAGGTGCCAGTGGCCCAAAAGATGGTGCCGCGTTCTGCAGCGGGCCGGTCGTACGTCCCTGGGGCAAGTGCACTGCACACACACACACACACAGGCCTCCAGAGAAACACAGTCACACACACACACACACACACACACACACACACACGTGCCAATACACTCTTCCAAGTTTATAGAGGCCCAGTGACCCCATAGGTGAGCAGAGCTGCATAACTAAGACACCAACAAAGGTCTGCGGGAGCGACACAGTCTAGGACGTGACTCCTCCTCGCCAAAGCCCCAAACTCTTTCATCTCTGCTCCCCCCCTCATCCTGATATGAGCATATCAACCATAAAGGACCGTCACATCACTGGACACAGCGGAGTCTGTCTCTAGTCCATACTGTACTCTTCATCTCTATAATGGATGAGTTATAGACTGTCTATTCTATAACGCAGCATTAAAGACATCTCAAAACAGAGACATCTCTTAAACGTCGCGCCAGGGCATTCACCCCTCCATACCATCCGTCCATCCATCCTCTCCTCTCTAAGCTCTTTTTATTGCAGCTGCTAATGCAGCCGCCAGAACAGAAACAAAGCTAGCATTGTGACCCCCCCCCCCTCCTCCCCGCTGTCTGCTGACGCGTTTGCTTGCTCTCCATATCACCCCCTACCCCGTCCAATCTTTCACTAAAAACTTCTTTTCTTTCTTTTATTAATTTTTTTTTTTGTTCTGCCCCTCGCTTCACATCTGCAGCAGCATCACGCGGCCTTGGCTCGGCTGGCCCAGAAACACCAACGTCATGTGATCTCCATGGAGGCGGTTGCCCGGGAGGAGAAAAAGGGAAGTGTGTGTGTCGGAACCCGTTTTCAGGCCCAGCTGTGAGGTCAGAGGTCAACTCAACGCTGATCCAATCGGCTCGACCCACAAAAGAGCCAACTCTCTTTTCCTCTTTCCTCCCTCTCTGTCTTCTCCCCTCCTCTCTTGCTCTCTCTCATGCTATCTTTCCTTTCTTCCTTGCGTTGTGGCCTCTAGTCTAACCCAAACGTCCCTCTCCCAGGCCCGAGGCGGACAGCGTTTAGAGATGGGCAGATAGGGTTAGAAAACCCAAACACCAAAGTATCAGCAGCTTCACCACAACAGGGCCCAGAAGTAGTCATTTGCTGCTGGAGGAATAGCCGCCGCATTCTGGGAACACTATTCTTTTGTCCATTCACTGAATACTCACTCGTACAACAGAGCATCAAAAAGAGCCGAAGGACAGCGCCGTGGAGAGAGAGGGGGACACTGTGAAGCGGGCCAAGAAGAATGAAATTTATTGTTCAAAAAATACAAATCGTTGGCTTATAACGCCCAAACACACACACACACACACACACACACACACACCCTCTCCACGCTTTTGTACAAGCAGCTCCAGGGTACCTTGGTCTCGGCGGGGCTGAATATCCTCCAGGTGGCTCCTCCGTCCCCTCTCAGGCTGTCCATAAAGACAGATACGTTTATATGACATGTGTGGAGGACTTTACGTGAGCAGCTGCATTAAATCTTGGCAGGATGAAATTATTCCACCTCTCCCTTCCTCCCCCTTCCTCCCCCCCCCCCTCCCCTGCTACTTCCCTATTCCACTATTGTCGTCTCCGGCAACAAGTGGCCTCTTCCCCAGATGAATTTTTACATCCGTCGTAGGAGTGTCTGTTCCTGACATGAAGCAGAGGGGGGGATGTTTCATTGGTTGTGCTTATAGGGGGCGGCCGAGACGTTGAGGTGTACGGGGCAGCCGGGGCACCGCAGGAGGGAGGGGGGGTCATTGTACATAAATATAAGGCGAGTGCATTCATGAATACCACTTGAACATCACATTCAAGGAGTTTTCAATGGGATGGGGAAATTCAGGGATTCATAATTGGTCTGTTTTGAGGTGAGACGTGAAATTGGACATCATTTTTTTTTTACACATGAGCTTGTTAAGTCAAGAAATCCTGGTGGAATTATTTCATTTTCAAACTGCTGCTGGAGCAACACAAATATCCATCACAGGGTTTTTCCTCAGGAAGTGTTGATCCTGTTGACAGAGAGAGAGCTGAGGCATATTGGTGAATTTGGGTTGTTTTAATTTTAAAATATCAAGTACTTTCAAGACTATACATTAATTTTCACACTTTCAATTATTATTATTTTGTATTATTTTATTTTATTTAATTTTCCTTTCAAGGATTTCAAGGCATGCATAGACACAAATACTCTCTGTCTTCCTATCTCTCTCTCTCTCTCTCTCTCTCTCTCATTTTCTCTCATTTTCCCCCCTTCTCTACTTGATCAGTGCGCTGGCTGCTAAAATAAAATTTTAGTGCTGTGGTAATGTTGCTAATGGGGGCTCATATCTTTATCCTCATCCCTACACTCAACCCCATGCCCCCCCCCAACACACAGCGTCTGTCTTCCTCGTATGATCACAGATAGGACAGACAGTTCAAATGACCGGACATAAAATGAAATTAGTTATAGCAACTTGATATTTCTCAGTCATAGAGGTTAAAGAGAAAGAAAAATAGTAATATGAGCTTCTGTCTTCTTCTGTTTTGTTAGAAAAGGTTGGTCACAGCGGTTGTGTGGTTTTCGAAACGCCACAATAGAGCTTGATCCAATTTGTGTATGAGCAAGTGTTCCTGGTGGGTGAAAAACAGAGAAAAGAAAACACTAAAACCCTTTGTAGTTTTGGTGATTAATGGCACTTAGTGTAAGAATCAAGACACTACCGTTCCTCTCCGGCGTGGCGTCACTCTGCAGGTAATGAGGTCTTATTGCTGAGATAAACACCAACATGATGCAGACTAGATGTTCAACAGAAGAAAAAAAACTTGTCTAAATGTTTTTATCAAATCAGCAGCACTGTACCAGTGGTGTCTGCCAGTCAAAGTGTGTGTGTGTGTGTGTGTGTGTGTGCATCATGTGAGCAGAGCATTATTAGGCCTTTCTGGGGAGTTATCCATTAATTCGGGGTTAAAGTCCATTTGCATCCAGACAAAAGGGACATGGGCCATCCATCTCCACACTGAGGGGAAGGGGGTAACGCAGGGAGGGAAAGGGGGGAGGGAGGGCGTGTGTGTGCGTGTGTGTTCGTGTGTTCGTGTGTGTGTGTGTGTGTGCTGCGAGGGAGGTGAACGGTCCTCTTGCAGATAAATCTGTTGCCCTCAGGGGTGCGTTTACATAGGTGAGGACTGACTGTTCTGCAAGCCGAGAGTGATTTATCTGAAAATACCACCACTACCCCCCCTCCACACACACACACACACACACACACACACACACTCCTATAACACTGCACTGAATCAATTGCTTCTCTATGGATGAAGTAGCTTCAGATTGTGTGTGTGTGTGTGTGTGTGTGTGTGCAAACACCAACATACAGGAGTATTGTTTCCTGCAGACATGTATGTTTATTTATGCACACTAGACACACACACTGACACACACACACACACACACTGAACAAATTCATACCTTACTCTCACCACCACACACAAAAAATAGTCAGAAATCTATTTAACAGAGGATACTTTTTTTTTTTGCTGCAACTGCCTTCTCATCCTGCTTGTAAGATCCTCCTCCCTCACACACACCCGCAGAAGGGATTTCCTAGCAACGATTACAACGCGCGCGCGCGCACACACACAAACACACACACACACACGCATACACACACAAGCTCAGCGCGCTGGGGCTCCCTCCAGCTATCAGCGTGGGCTTCCCCCTCCTCCTCCCTCCTCCTCCTCTCCCAAGCTGCCGCTCCGCCGTGGAGAGAGGGGGGGGGAGACGAGGGAGAGAGAGGGGGGGAGGGAGAGAGAGATCCCCTCTTCACAACTCTCCCCTGGAAGCCCCAGCTGCTGGCTAGACTGCGCGGTTACACGGGCTGCCTGCCTGCTCGCTGGAATGGCGGTCTGTGGACATGGAGATGGTCGGGTCGCGCCGAGGCGGCCGTGGAGCGAAGCGCACGGAATAACGGGAAGGACGTGACGGGAGAGAGCGTGCCGCCTCTCGTTCGGCGGAGAAAATCTCTGGTTTCGACATACAGGAGAAACGGGAGAAGTCTCGGCGAGAAACTGCTCTCTCTTTTTCCTGAGAGAGATAGAGAAGGGGGGATGGGGACGTTGGAGAGCCACCGATGCGCGAGAATTGCGCCTTTATTCGGTGCGTAATGAGACGGCGCTGCTTTCTTAATGTCGCTGCGGCGTCGTGTTTTCATCCAGGGGGGGCTTCAACGTGTGAGGCGACCGGCAAATACCGGGGACGGTTTCATATTCAGATACTACAACCGACACAGGAACATATACAGCCCCGGTACGCGCAACACAGACGCGCGCACGGCACGCCTCCCCCCAACCCCCCCACTCGTGACAGGGAGGCGTTTTGCTGCAGGGCGCCATTTTCAAAGCCCTTCTTTGCATATGAGGTTTATTTTGTTGCAGGAGCAGAGCTGCAGCCGTCCTGCCGTCTCATGTTACAAACGATCTGCCCACGGAGAACGGACAGACGGAAAACAGGAAAATGGAGATGCTCGGCCGCTACGGAAAACTGGACGATAGCTCACATTGTGGACGAAGTGGCTAAAATGTCATGAATTGGATTTTTCTTTTTACTTCACAAAGGTGAGAAGTGTCAAGATTTATTTTTTGTAACTCTTTATTGCAGGTCTAGGTTTTAGCAGAGGTAATTCAATGACTTGGACGTTGTTTGCTCTGTAATAATTTCCATAGTGTTTGCATTTTATTTGAGTGGAAAATCAAAGTAACAAGATCTTCTCAAGTGAGTAAACAGTATGCAACAGCACGGGCCTACTACAATTATTACCTAGCTTACACATTATTAAATTACATTTATTAGTGTATCAGTCATGTTGTACAGGCTAAAAATAAAGATAACACTAAATAGGCGCCAATAGTTATTACATGACAATTTGATAGTAATTTAGTTTAATTTAGTTTTATTAGTTTGCACAGTGACAAAACATCTTAACACAAACAAAAGTAGAACTAGGCCTACTATTACTTTAACTATTACTACTACTACTACTACTACTACTACTAGCCTACTACTACTACTACTAATAATAATAACATAATAATAATATTTAAATTAAATCAATTTCCACAATCTCAATCTATCCTCAAATATAATTTAAATATAATTTTCTAATTTGCTCATAGCCACATTAATATTATTTGGTGAAGGTTTTCTGAAAGTTTCCCCTCGTCGACTTAAAATCAAGTTGTAGTTTGTAGTTTGAAAGGCTGTTTGCTCATGTAGGGACCAATGGTGCGTTCAGGGCGTGAAAGCCACACCAATAAAACCTAAAATCGATCAAACCGGCGGGGTGGGCGCGCCACATTCGCCATGTTGAAATCCTTTGTGTGTGTGTGTGTGTGAGTGAGTGTGGGTTTTTTTGTGTGTGTTTTTGTGTGTTTAGACATAGCTATAAGAGAGCCTCATTCACGTTGTTTTATGTTTACTTCAATATACTGACCTACAATCAAATTTGTAGTTTTTATGAACTCTCTGGGAAATGTTTAAAATAAAATAAGTTAATAAATTAGTTATTTTGCTCAAAAGTTCCACATTTGAACAAATTTATCTCGATACACAAATAGCCTTGGCAAAGGTGAAACCAACGTTTAGAAAGTTTGTTAATATACAGATTTTTATTAGCTGTATTTCTATTTTTTTAAATTTATTTTATTATGCCAAACGGACATTTTTTTAAATTTATTTTTTTAAATCGTGTTTGATAGTTTTACATTTTCTATCCTGTAAAGTCTACAGGCTTCAGATATCTAAAATTACAGCCTAGCTGAATGAGTGATTTCCATTCTTGTTGCATAATTACATCCAGTCTGCTCACTTTGAAGAACACACTTTTGATTCTCCTCAACATCACAACATGTACAATGTCAACTTATTAAAATGCAATCATATTATCCTTATTATCTTATTCGCAGTTTTTCTTGAACAGCTTTGACATTCTTGCAAAAGGCAGAATGTATTTTTTTTATATTCTTCTAGTCCCATGCATAATACAGGGCTTTATTTCAGGGTTAACACATCCACTGGCTGCACGTTTTACTTATTTATCTTTCATTATGGATGACAATTATGTACACAAATCTGTATTTAGGTGTGTTTGGTGGAAGCCCAGTACGCTGGCTTTGGAAACAAACTGTAAATGGGGTTTTTAGCTGCCTGGAGGTTGGAGTGAGGAGGGTTTTGGCCTCCGCTGCACCGTGCTGGTGGTGAAGTTAATTCAAAGTGACTGCAGCAGGACGGGGAGCTTTTCAGTATGAGCATGATGACGGCGATAATAGCAATAATAATAATAACGGTCGTTTGAAGACACGGGACTCACAGGGTAAACACGAGCAGAGAGAAAACACCGGCACCGGCCAGCGGCATGTTAACGTTACATCCAGGATGGGAGGAACGAGGCTGAGCCACGGAAACACCGTCCCCGGTATGGTCCGGAGCTCTGAGAATGAATATGACAATGACTTAGTTGGTTACTGTGAGTTATGAGTCTCACAGTGCTGCAGACAGTTGGTCAGTCAGTTGGGAATATAATACAGCAATAATAATAATAACAACAAGAACAATGATCATAATAATATATTACATAGTTATTGAATTAATAAATAAACAAATAAATCATAATAAATAAATACAATTGTATAAATAAATACATAAAATAAACGAATATACAAATAAACTAATAAATACATTAAATTACATAAATAAGTAAACAGATATAAAGAAAAAAAAAATGATGTTAGATGTTTGTTAATAATTTGATTCATTTTTATACGTCATTTGTAATAGTTTATTATTTCAATCAGAGCATTATTTTGGTAATGGCTTGTGTGCAGATAACTTATAACTTACTTTATAAAGTACTTGATTAGAAGCTACAGTCTTCTGTCTTAACATGGAGGAGTATAGTTAATAAAGTAAAATGTTAATAAAACAATGTGATCATTTCCAGGTTTATATCTGCTCATCCTATGCTTATATTTCTTCAAATGTATAGAATATATGAAAAAACCAGAAGGGATGCCTTACATTTATTTATTTATTTATTTTTTAATAAACAAGTTATTGATTCTCGCCATCTGACTTTCGACTGGATGAAGTTTTGATTCTTAACCGAATAAGGGAAGCAAATTAAGATGTTATGTGTTTTCAAAGTTTTATAATTTCTACCTGAATTATTTTAGAATAGGCAAACGATCTCTCTCTCTCTCTCTCTCTCTCTCTCTCTCTCTCTCTCTCTCTCTCTCTCTCGTGTGTGTGTAATGGCTACCTGAATTATTATATAATTTACATAGACTATAAACAAGCTTTGTGTATTTGTGTGTGTGTGTGTGTATGTGTGCGTGTGTGTGCGTCTGAGAGTGTATGTAATCTATGCAAACGAGAGAGAAGGTAAAGGCGTTACATTTCATTGAATGCATATATAACAATATATCTTTAAAACAAATTCCCTGTAGAAAGGTTTCTGACGGGTCACAGCAGCGGGGCATTGTGGGTTTTGCCCGTGCTGGAGTCATTTTTTACATCTGAGGTCCTCAAACAGCAACGTTTGTGGACCAAAACCGGGGGATCAGGCTTCATAACACGGTTTCGCTTTATCCGGTGATTTTCCGCCTGCATCGGGATTCTGCCGCGGGGAGAGGCGTCGGGTCATCCATATCGGCCTAATTGCATCGGAGACAATTAAGGCAGAAATTAAGCAAAGTGCAGGCCTATGAAGCAGAATGTAACAGCGTCAAATGTACAACCCATGCACTGTATGGTCGATCATTTTAACAACTTCACTTCTAGTACACACCATTACTGTTGCAGGCAATACAGCCCAGTGTCCCAGATCAGGCAGGTTAAAACACCTAAACTCAGATCAGCCACCTTTTAATTCTTAATTTAAGAGTTTAAATAAATTCATAGTAGAAAGTAACGATTCAACTGGTGGAAGTTATGTGAGGATGTGTGTGTTTTAGGGGGTGAAGAAGCATACATTGATGATTGATTGAATTTTGTTTATATTGTTGTTTAAACAAACAGCATTGTGATGACCACAGACTGGAGGTGACAGGTTACTGGGCTCTTTATCCACCAGTACATCACTGGGTCTTGGCCAGTAAATGCTTTGGAAAAAAAAACTCCCACTTGTTTTTCACTCAACAGTTAGTCGTTTACTCCAGGATGCAAATCTGTCCTCTGCAGTTGGAGAATACTGGAAATGTACCTAGCCTGTTGTTGTCCTCTACATGAAAGCTGCCTATTTTCGCTACCAGTTGATTGTTTGGTGACTGGTAAGACAGGGGCGGGGTTGCGGGGGGGGTGGGGGTCTGCCCTGCCCCGTCCCCCACCCCACCCCACCCCCCCACCCCCTGCTGGGCTGGGACGGCTGGAGAGAGAATCCCCACCCTATAGCAAGAATTAAGGCACCCAGCTAAGAAATACAATACAACCTCAATTAAATGCAGTCTCCGCTGCGATTTACCGCAATGAATGATAAATTGGTCGTCGTTCTCACACGGTAGGATCTCTGAAATTGCAATAATAGGCAGAATCGTTATGTAAAATATGCACAGGCCCACATTTACCAAATTTAGTCGAGCAGGGCAACAATCTCTGCCTTTGTTAGGGAATTCCTGCTCAAATAACCAGGTTTGTCTCTAGGCGTGCGTTTGAGGTCAAACTGCTACATTGGCTAAATTGCCATATTGTTATCCGAGAGAGGACGGCCGCTGCAAAATAAAAATGTATCTACGACTTTCATATACTGCGAGAATGGTGAATAATTTCGTGGCTGTCTACCGTGAAATTAGTACACGGAAAAAGATGGTTTAGCAGTAAACAGTGTAAACAATAATTACAAACAGAGGGTGGGGGGGCGTTGGAGCAGGGATGTGGTGGAGGGTAAAACCCAACCTAGACTCATTTTAAACACCTTTTCAAAGCTATGAGCCTGTCCAGATTCTTTCAAACATCTACATTAGAAACCAGCTAGCGTTATCTGGCGGGTTAGCATGTACCTTAGTGGAGGTAAAAACCACATGAACTCATTTACCCACCAGTTTATGTGCAGAATAGTTTAGTAAGTGGTTTCAAACTGATGCAAGTTGTGTGAAGGTTTAGAGCCAAACCGTAAGTGACCTTTAACTAATTTGATAAAATCAAACATTTAATTGATTGTATGTTTTTAATTCAGAACATAAAACAAGAATAATTCATACTTTTACTGCGCTTAACAATCTAAAAATGATATTCTCTAAAATGCTATTAAATGCAGTTACACACTTGATTTTGTTTATGGCTACAAATATGAACCCAGAGAGAGCTCAAAAAGAGCTTTGCAATGATTTATAATATATACTATTTTGGGCCAAAATGTCACTTACGCCCCTTTAACACCAAACCTCTTAGTAAAAAGACAAAAAAAAAAAAATTAAATTAATTCATTCATTAATTTTGAAAATATAATGTTTTTTGGTAACACCTATGATCTGGAGGTCATATCTGACCCACATTTTATTTACCACTACATCGCCACTTTGGAGTAACAGTTAAAGCCAATAAGCCGATCCACTTCATTTCAAACCAAAAAAGTTTTCTGGAGTTTATCTCATTTTACCACCTTTTAATGCCATAGATTCATAACATAAATCATAGAAAATGGTGTCAAACTGATGGAAGTTGTATGAGGATGTAGGTTCTCAAAAAAGCATAAATTCATTTTGAAAATATAATTGATATTTTTTTGGTTGTTTAGTTTTAGCTGGAGGTCGTAGTTAACAACCTTTTCATTTACCACTACAGCGCCGCTTTGCAGTAACAATTAAATCCTATAAGCTTATCCATATTCATTCAGACATATCCATTTTAAACCAGAGACTTATCTGGTGAGTCTGCGTGTAACTTATTACCCCCGCCCCCCCTTTCCCATGAGGCTCTATCCCCTTTGAGGCATTCAACACATAGTTCACTTCTCTCCTTATTGAGGGCGTAAAACAACAAGCCTGCTGTTCATTAGTGGACGTATCTGCACAGGCCTCCTCTCTGCACACTGAAATTTTCACATACGAGCCTTGCCCAGTTGCCCCGCTGCGCCGAAACGCATTAATTTAACAGAACAGGAAAATCGATGCAGCATTTCACTGCTTGAGCCCCTCCACCCCCCCACCCCCCAGCCCCAACTTCATTTTACTGACACCGGCATGTTGACATGACTAGACCAAACTTGTGCAATATTATCTGTAAATTGAGGAAAGAGAGCGCCCACTTGCAGGACTTTGTAGGAAAATGTAGATTTGAGAGCTTCAGGGGCAACTTACCCCCCTCCCCCCCTCCAGTTTGAATTGAAGGCCTGTTCAATTCAAAACTCATTGGGACGAAAACTGGAAAACCTCAAAGGATCTGATTCATAAATATATTAAATACTACAATTTGGAATGGATAAGTTGGATTCATTTGGAGACGAGATGGCTGTCGAGGACACCCAATATTTAGCCTCTGATGGGGATATCTGCACGTATCAGCAACAGCAGGAGCCATGTATCAGAAAAATATTGATTTTGCAGCAATGGTCTGAGAAAGATAGACTCTCTCCCTCTCTCTCCCTCCCTCTCTCTCTCTCTCTCTCTCTCTCTCCCCATTAAGCAGGGTAAGATACTGCAGGGTTGGTGTAACGGCGTACCGCTCTAATACGTCCCACTCCTCACGTTGCCCGTGGCGTCCATATGTTTAATTCCACTACAAATGTTTTGACAGCAAATGAAACTCTCTGTTTCTACATGAGGTCGCTGCGTTGAAGGGAATAAAAACAGTTCATCTCTCTCTCTCTTTTTAAT
>JAXDDX010000047.1:1492500-1500000 GCA_034670405.1 Hoplostethus atlanticus
ACACACACACACACACACACTCTCCCCTGACCTTGTTTGGGGTCACACAGAGGGGGATTGAAATGAGTTTCAAATGTTCACATTATTTATTATTGGGTATCATCTCACTGTACAAATCCCTTACAGATGTTAGCCTCTAGTGCATCTCTGTGTGTGTGTGTGTGCGTGTGAGCGTGTGTGTATTCATGGAACTGCTTGTGTGGCGTTTGCATCTGTGCATGTGTGTGTGGTTTAGAAAAGCTGCAGAGCACATCATGACTTTGAAGGGACGGGGATTGGTATGTTAGTGATTGGCGAGGTATGGAAGTCTGCGTGCAAGTTTGAGTGATTGTGCATCTGTTTGTGTGTGTGTGTGTGTGTGTGTGTGTGTGTGTGTGTGTAGGGGGTGTGGGGTGGGGCTGTGAGTGACTGGAGGAGAAATGAGGGATGATCTTTATGTGGCAGCTTATTTGTTTTTGAATGCAGGAAGCTTGGAGCCCCTACTTAAAGCATCAAGCGGAGGGCAAGAGGGGCGTCTCCTCCATCACGAAACGGAGCTGGACGGCCGAACAAAAGAGATGCAGCGCTGCACAAGGTTCGGTCGGTCTTGTGATCGCCCCTTGTGAGCTCCATGTGAGAGAGCCACGACTCACATTTGTCATGTTTTGCAGCGAGAAAACAAGCGCAGAGCACAAGAGCAGGACGTGGCCTACAAAAGGAAGCCTGGAGGCAGCTGCACACCAGACGTGAATCCACACAAGTCCAGCAAGTTCACATCCGTCCAATGGGAAATGAGAAAGCGAGTAAAACCCGCGTGCGCACGGCATCATGGGATAGGTGACGACGCGATCCGGGGCCCCCCGCGATGAAAAGGTTTAATATGTAGGTGGTCAGGATGGTCATTGTGCCGCATGTGGGCAGAAATCCAGTTTGCAACGGATCCCAGTCATTACATTTTTTCTTAGTTCCACTTCGTCTTTGAAGATGGAAGCCGGCTGTGATTTCCTGAATCATGTGACTCGTCTCTGTCAGCTTATAAGGATCCTGACAAACGACATACTGCATGGAGGAAAGTGATGGTTGGTCTTCCTGGTGTGTAACGTTCCCTGAAGTAGCCTCACGTGTTTTAGCTGCTAACTTTAGCTCTGGTAGGATAAACAAGTAACGTTAGCTTGCTAGCCTCACTATCCTCTCACATCCAAACAGCAGCAGACATTTCGCTAGCTAGCTCGCCAGAGTAAAGCATGATTTCAAGATGACGTTTTCCAGACATCTGATGATGGATTTTATTTGGGCACGATGAAATGAATAAAATAAAATACAAAATAGGTACATAAGCAAATAATGTTAAACAACCTGATGCAGTGAAACGCCCACGAGCGACGACCTTTGACAGAGTTACAAACAGCAAGATGATATAAGCAGAGCAGAGGCCATGAAGACGCTGCGATGTTCCGATGAGCTGCAGTTTGTCTGAGGTCTGGTAATAGTGGCGCTCGACGGAAAGGTCACCAGTGAACTCTGGGGCGGCGGAGGAGGCGGGGCTTCGGCCTGTTCATATTCCAGTGGTATAAGCATGTCAGGCTAGCCTCAGGACAGAGAGGGTCAGCTTGATCACAGCCTGGATTGGACTGGTGACCTTTCCGGGGTCTGCGTGCTTATTTGTATGTGAGTGTGTGTGTGTGTGTGTGTGTGTGTGTGTGTGTGTGTAGCCCGGGGGAGGATTGGATGCAGGTCATATATAAATGCACCCACATGTTGCGCAGGGGAGATATATCTCCCCTCCGTTGGGGTCGTTATCAGCGAACGGGTTGGTGGGTGGTTTGGAGTTGGATATCAGCAAATAAATAAATAACACACACACACACACACACATGCATGCACGCACACACAAACACACATGAGGGGGACACTTGGGTACTTTGTAAAACAAGGGGGGGGTTCTGCTTTTGGCCCGCAGACCAGAGAGTCCTTGGCAGAGGCTAAATGGAGGAAAGTAAATAAAAGTGGCCATTATGTGAAGGCTCCAATAAATAGCTGCTCCCTTGTCTTTCTGCGCTTCAAAAAGAGGGGCGGAAGATGCGATCACAAAGAAAGCCCGTGTCTTTTCTTCTCCAACCGCTGTGGAGAGGCTCGCTCTCCTCCTCTACCTCCCCCGTTCGCCTCTTCCTCAACTCTCCCGTTTCCTTTTCCCTCTCTCTTTCAACTTTTTTTTTTCTTCTTGGTTTTTCCGTCGCTTTCTAGCTTTCTTTCTCTCTGACATCCTTTTCTCCTTCTCTTGTTTCTTCTCCTCTCGCTTTTTCCCTCCCACTCTCTCTCTCTCTCTCTCTCTCTCTCTCTCTCTCTCTCTGACGTTAAACCCTGCTTTGCCCGCCCAGTGTTTCTCTAACATGCAGGACGGGAGAGATCAATGGTGTCCTCGGAGAGAGAATTACACAGCTGAATTTCGATGAGAAGAGAAGAAAGGAAGAGGAAGGGAGAACAGGGAGAGGCGGGGAATGCATGTGAAAAGAGAGAGAGATGGAGAAAGAGAGAGAGAGAGAGAGAGAGAGAGAGAGGATAGCATATCTTCTGAGAAGAAACAGGAAGTGGGAGGAATGAGGAAAACTATATAAAAGTGTGTGTGTGTGTGTGTGTGTGTGTGTTTCTATCCTTGTGAGGCTCAAATGTCTTCACATGGATAGAAAGATGATTCAAAGTGAGGCATTTTGTCGGACCTCGCTTGGACAGGAGGCTGTTTTAGAGTTAAATTCAACAACGTGGTAGGGTTGAGGGGTTAGGTAATGAATGAAGTGTAGTTTGCGCTGTGTGTGTGTGTGTGTGTGTGTACTTGGTGTCTGCATTCAGGGTGTAAAGATCGATCCAACGTTGCTGCTGGCAAATGAATTCCTGTGTCTTATTTCCTGGTACTAAAGGGAAAATCTAACCAATAACACTTTAACACTGTTAAAAAAAAAGTGAGCTCTTAGTGATGTACTTTGCATTTCAGAAAACATTTCTGAAATCTTTCTTATTCCTGTGGAAAACTGGCCAAAAGTAGCCAACATGACGCCACAGTGAGATATTCCCATTGCAGCTATAATGGTGTTTAATGGGAGAAACGTTTTCAGCGATCTAAAACATCACTGGTAAACGTCAGGTTTTGGTGTCAGCCCCTCAGCAAGGGCTTCTTTCTAGACCGACGATCAACAATCATACAGGGAGAAATCCATCCGAGGAGAGAGAGAGACCGATTTCTCCACTGACAGTAGCCAAGATAGACCAGAATGCAATGCAGCCAGCCACAGGACATCTTGGGTGTTTTCTCGGCGTCTCGAAAAACTGCTATCACTGTTACTCTCTCCACCTCCACATAAAACCAACAGCTGGATGCAACAAGTTCAGGCATGAGGAGAGAGATGGAGAGAGAGGAAACGAGAGAGAGAACTTGATGTAGAGTATGTGATCAGTCAGCGTTTCTAACCTGAAGGGGCGTATCAATTTACCTGCAAAGCCGTGGGTTCGACTCTGACCCCTGACCTTTGTCTTATGTTGTTCCTTCTCTCTCTTCTCTGTTTCGAGCCCAAACAGCCTCAAGATGTCGCTGCACTTTACTTGCATTAAGAGTCTTAGTGTGACCGATTCAAAACCTTGGAGAACGTACCACACAGCAAGACGCAGCTTTACGTAAACGGCTTCCGCTGCAACGGCTTCCTTCATGATTATATACAAAACACCAAAACCAATTTTGAACTTCTCAGAAAACTCCACGTCCAAGTCCACAGTTCGCTCTCCTGCACAAGCATCCGCCTCTGGTCTCACAAAATTTCTCACAAAACTCTATAAAGTTTACATTCCTCCACTACTACAGGACTATGTGACAATAAAACAAATTGGACATGATATTTTCACTTGTTTCACATGTGAAAAAGGTTAGCTAACGGTTAAGTTTAGGCAAAACAACTTTGGTTAATGTTAGGGCTAATGTTAGGGCTAATGCCAGGGCTAATGCCAGGGCTAATGTCAGGGCTAATGTCAGGGCTAATATCAGGGCTAATGTCAGGGCTAATGTCAGGGCTAATGTCAGGGCTAATATCAGGGCTAATGACAGGGCTAATGTCAGGGCTAATATCAGGGCTAATGTCAGGGCTAATGTTAGGGCTAATATCAGGGCTAATGTCAGGGCTAATGTTAGGGCTAATGTCAGGGCTAATGTTAGGGCTAATATCAGGGCTAATGTCAGGGCTAATGTTAGGGCTAGAGTTAGGGCTAATATCAGGGCTAATGTCAGGGTAGTGTTAGGGCTAATGTCAGGGCTAATGTTAGGGCTAATATCAGGGCTAATGTTACGGCTAATGTCAGGGCTAGTGTTAGGGCTGTCAGGGCTAGTGTTAGGGCTAATATCAGGGCTAATGTCAGGGCTAGTGTTAGGGCTAGTGTCAGGGCTAGTGTTAGGGCTAATATCAGGGCTAATGTCAGGGCTAGTGTTAGGGCTAATGTCAGGGCTAATGTTAGAGCTAACGTTAGGGCTAATGTTAGGGTTTATGCAACTAAAACTTTGGTTACGGTTCAGGTAAGGTTTTGGTCATGGTTAAATAAGAAAACTCTTCTTCTTTGCAGGAGTTGGGACTTGCTCGTTAAAGGTAAAAGTGAATGTATCTGCCCATCCACCAAACTCTGACTCTCCACTTTCAATGTACTTCCTGTTTCTAATCATGTCTGGTCCATGTAATCCTTTGGAGCACCAGGCTGCTGGCCCTCGCTCCGCTGTTCACGTGTAATAAATCAGCAAAGCCATGAAGAGTAAAAATAATTCTCCATTCCTCATATTCACTGGGACAGGACCTGGCTGTCCATGTGGTAAGTGCCACTCCTAAAATCCTAATGATACTGGCGGCACCATTGAGACTCATAAAAATCAGTGTTTCGACTAAAGGCGAACTGCAGCCGGCCAGAGAGGAAAGGAGCTGAGGAGGAGAGGCCGGGATATCACCGCCGCCGCTGGCTCTGAACCCTGCAGGTCGCTCGAACGCCGTCAATTACCGGGAGATATACGGGGAGGCCGGTTTCCGCCACTTCACTGAGTCCCCCTTCAGTTGCAGCGCTCTCGGACTGTAAATTATCACTCCCCCGTCTCAGATATTCAGCCGTTCGGAGTCACCAGTGAGACCCTCCTCTGTCTCGGTCCAAATCTGAAGGAATTCCCTCCCTGTGTGAGCCAAACCTCAGACCTTTGCGAAGCGAGCTCTGAAGCATGCAGCTGCACGCCGACGTGCACACGCTCCGTCACAAACACTAATTTAAACACACAGAAATGCACACAAACGTCCACATATAGAGAGAGAGAGTATAATCCCCTGGAGCTATAGATCATGGGAGCAGGTAGAGATTTCAGCATGCACACACATGCACACACACACACACACACACACACACACACACGCAGGCTGTAGATCATTGGGGTGGGCAGGGGTGTCAGCACTCCCATACACAGTGAGCCTTATTGCAGAGTTTAATAGAGGAGAGCCAGCATGAATCCACACAGTCATTCTGTTCCAGTCAAACACACCATTCACATCACACTGGCCCTGTGTGTGTGTGTGTGTGTGTGTGTGTGTGTGAGAGAGAGCATATGTGATATATGTGTGTATATAAATGTCAGTGTGTTTGTGTATATGCGCATGGTGTGCTTGTGTACCTAAGCATACGTAATGTGTGTGTGTGTGTGTGTGTGTGTGTGTTTTCTGTGTATCTGCAATATGTGTATGTGTGTATATGTGATATATACATATACGTGTGTGTGAGTGTGTTTATGTATGTGTACATGTTATGTGTACAAGTATGCATGTGAGCATGTGTGAGTATGTGTACATGTGATGTGTGTGTGTGTAGATGTTGTGTGTGTGTGTGTATATTATGTGTGTGATTATGCATGTGAGTGTGTGTGTGTATGTGTATGTGGATGGAGGCCATATTGACCCATCAGTGCTGCTCTGTCACCTCCCCTCTTTATGAGTCTGGCCTTTTAAAAACACACTGGATTTATGGTCAGTTTGTGTGTGTGTGTGTGTGTGTGAGAGAGAGAGAGAGAGAGAGAGAGAGGGAGAGAGAGAGAGAGAAATTAAAAAAGTGATGTTTTTTTCCCAAAACACCACTTTAATGGAGAAAATGAGTCTCGCTGTCTAAAGTGGAATTAAACACATAAAGAGTCAATTTAATAGAGCTGTACGGTGTTACATGAACCCTCCAGGATCCAGAGAGAGGGAGAGAGAGAGGGGGAGAGAGAGAGAGAGAGAGAGAGAGAGAGAGAGAGCTTCCTGCTGTCCCACATCCAGCTGATCTATTACTCCAGCCTGGATCTCTCTGCCTTTACATGCCGGCTATCGGCCTTATTCAGGTTCAGGTCTTCTTCAGGTTAAGCTGTTTACATGAACCTCTGATGCCCTGAGTCTGAGCCTCCCCGTTAACCAGAGACCAGAATATGATGGTGTCCTGCAAAAAGCAAAAGAAAGTATGAAAAAGATGCAGCCAGCCGCCATCTTCGACCAAGCAGCAGGTCACGTCTAATACAGGGGAAGAAATGGTGATCTCAGTAGTGAGTGAGTTTTTGCTAGGTAAAATCAGAATCAAAAAATGGAACCAAAATGTACCCATAATGCCATGCGAGTCTGAGTTTGTGCAGGAGTGAGATGTAACCAGGCACGTTAGCCGGGTCCCTCATCATCTGTATGGGTCTAACCGGGTGATCCTAACCCAGCCATGATCTTTTACTTGAGTAACCAGGTTATCAAGAACGGAATCCTCCATGCATGTAAAGGTAGTCATAGATGCTAACACACACATACACACACACACACACACACACACACACACCCAGAGCTGAACGGTGCAGATGGCGACTTGGCACCCGGGATCTCCGCAACGCAACCCCCCCCGTGTCAACTTAAGCTCCCGTGCTTCCAAAACGTTTTTTTACACTGCGAGAACATTCCTTGCGATTAACAAAATAAACTCCAGTCGCCGCCCTCCGACGGCGGCACCCACAAACATTTGCTCAAACCTCAGACGAGCAGACTTTGAGGATTCGTTGGGGGGAAACATCCCTCATCTGCAATTCTGGATGGACGTCTAGTGTGTGGATGCTTCAGTCAACGGTTCAGCTATTGTTCCCTTTACCTTCCCTTTCTGCCCGTGTGCAGCATCAGCCCAGCGGTCGTTAGCGCCGATGGTCAAATGACAAAGTCCTAATAGAACGTAGAGGCACTGGCAGGACAAAGGTGGGCAATGTTCAGCTGGATGCAACCAATCTGTGTCTGAGAGGCCTGCCCAAAAACCCCATTCATAGGCAGTCTAATGCTGGTATGTAATTAAATGTGATTACTGGAGCAGAGGGCTTCACCCCGCTCTCTCTCTCTCTCTCTCTCTCTCTCTCTCTCTCTCTCTCCCTCTCTCTCTCTCCCTCCCTCCCTCAGCGGGCCACACACAGGACAGGAGGCAGGATGCATGCACTCATTAAGGAGGTGCAAACAGATGTACACAAGC
>JAXDDX010000047.1:1502500-1550000 GCA_034670405.1 Hoplostethus atlanticus
GTAGTAGATGTGAAACATACAAAGAAAACATGAGACCACGAGCATCGTAAAAGAAAATGAAAGAGTGCCTGTGAATAGTGTTCCCATGGTGAATTCTGGGACTTCTGACCAATTATTATTACTCTAACACGCCAAGTCTGTCGCAATAGATGTAAATTCGTGTTTCTTGCCTGGCCGCTAGAGGGCGCGCGCGCATTTGGCCTGAGTCACAACCAGCGGGCTGTTGTCTTCTCTCACCTCGTCGACTCAACCGCCACTTCCTGGTTACGCGTTCAGGAAAATTCAGCCTGGATTTGTTATCCTTTTTTATCCAGTTGCTGTTACAGTTCACGTTAGAAACACGGACGTGCAATTTCATATCGCTAAGTGACTGTTTGATGTCAACAATTTTACAGATGATAACATAAACAGGATAGCGAGACGGAGGGCGCGCGGCAGTCGAAGAGAAAGGTGAGTTCCTGGATCAGCTAAACAAGCTGTCACAGTATTTGTAATCCCAGCTGTGTAAATACATAGCGCTTTAAGCTTAAGAGCTGCTGGTATTTTGACGTATTAAATATATAAGTAGTGGGTGTTTGTTAGCTGTTTTTGCAAAACGGCGAAGAAGCTTACTAATGTCAAACGCTTTTGTTTTGTATTTTTCCACAGCGCCACGTCACTGATTGGCGAAGGACGCACCCCCCTCCTCCCCGGAAAAAAACACACACGCACCCCGTGAATTTGTCGTGTTCAAACCATCTGTCAGTATTGTAACTTTGGCCAAGGAATAGAGATTTGTGCCCTTTATTTCCTATCCTATCCGTATTATTTGACATTTGCTAGCGAGGGAAGAAACGATTCAAAATGACGGCTTCCAACTGGGGTCTGATCATGAACGTGGTGAACAGCATCGTCGGAGTCAGCGTGTTGACCATGCCCTTCTGTTTCAAGCAGGTAAGGCAATGCAGTCAACACTGTCACTCTCATCCTCTTACACCTGTGGGTATGCAGGCCCCGTGCCTGCTGTCTGGGGGGCGGTAGGGTGGTTAAAGAGGCTGTCATTAAGGGAGAAATCCACCCTTGGGTCCTCGGCAGTTCTATATCATCATCCTGTGATGTTCAAGGCGTCCCAGGAGTTATTTTGGGATCACGTGTTGTAATTTACTTGTTTGTTGAGCCCACTTTGCCTCAACCAGCCTCATCTTCTTCATTTAGTGATTTTTTTTACATTTCCCACAATGACAACACCATCAGGGGCTTGAACCTGTTTAATTCAGTAGGTGTGGGTGGTGAGAGACAGCAGTAGATAGCAGTGGCATGTGGTAAGAACAAGTTTGACAGGCACGTCCCTTAAACGCAACATGTCTTGTGGCTGCATTGCATTCTGGTCTGTTGAGGCTACTGGAGAAAATTGGTATCTGGTACTGAGTCCTGTGTAATCATTTCTTTCCAGAGATTTGTGGCGGCTAAGTTTAGGGTTCATTTTATTTCTTCAAGACAATAACAAATGTACTTTTTTATTCCTTCTTTTCTTTAAGAATTTATACCTTTTGGGAATTGGCTTGCAGTGTCTTGTGTTGGTTGCATTGAGGGTCAGATTTCTTTCAAGTGTTCCCAGAATTGTATTGCTCTTTTTTTTCTGTTTAAAATGCCAGTGGAAACTCGTTTTGTACCAATTTTAATACCAGGGTTCCCACAAAGGTCTGGAAAGTATGGAAATGTGTGGAAAATCATTTTGAAAATTTCCATGCTTTTTAAAAGTATGGAAAAAAACAAAAATACTTAAATACTTTCCCATACTAGATGGGGAAACGTCTGGAAACTCACCATCACGCTGCACATTGCTCACCCTAGAGACAGAACTAAGGAGCTGCAATATCATCAGCCTATATGGTCAGATGTATAAACAATGAAAAATTAATGTCTTAAAGTGTGGGATTTCAAAATGGAACTCAGTCAACTCAGTAATATGTTTATTTTTAATATACATATATATGATATATAGATGATATTGTGTACTTTACCCCAATGCCAGTTTGGCAACGTTGATGGATGGTCTTTTGTGCCAGATTGAGTCAAATGATTTTCTATGAAATCTATAAAGGTATGAAATGGGAAAATATTCTCCTCTTTTTGTTTCGTTTGATGGATGTGTTTTGTAATTAGTCTTAAATAATAAATAATAAAAAAAAAATAATAATAAATATGGTCAGTTATTGATAGTTTTGATTTGAGTCTTGGACAGAGCATCATGTGTCCTAAGAGTCTGAAAGTCAGAAGTACCACAGCTACTCGTATCACAGATGCCTCCGTAGATTTGGGGTAAAATGTGTCTCCATGTTTATAAATGGGAGTGCGTCAGCCTGTCCTCCAGATTTCAGGACACATTGATGGATATATCTGGGTAATCCTCCCTCCCTCTCTCCCCTCACAGTGTGGGATAGTGCTGGGGACTCTCTTGTTGTTCTTCTGCTCGTGGATGACCCACCAGTCCTGCATGTTCTTGGTCCACACGGCCAGCAGTACCAAACGCAGGACCTATGCTGGATTAGGTGAGTTAAAGTAATATTTTCATGTAGATGCGTGTCCGTTTTGCTGCTCTCTACACTTATTGATCTAACACAATAGTGACTCAACCTTTACCTGGTTCATGAAAGCTTACATGTGCTGTTCTAAAGGTGTCAGGTAGGTCTTTCCTCGCAAAATCCTCTGGTGCACAGGAAGTGATGCTACAGGAACTCAAAGTTTATCCACAGAAAATCTATGAAGAAAGACGCCACAGTACTGGACACACTGTTTGATTGAAGTGATCATTGCAAAAACACCACAGCAACGAGCACTTAGCACCAAAGATATCGCCAGTTTTACAAACCACAGCAATCTAGTGGAATATCGCTGTAGTCTACTGTAGTGGAATACTGGAACACACCGGACGGGTTGCATACGTGCAGCCATTTGTTGTGTGAGTGCTAGGTAGTCTGAGCTAGTGTGATCTAGTGTTATCACAGCTAAGACTATTTTGTGAAGTTGTATCTGGGCACACTGCTGTCTGCCTGTTGGGCCAAATGTTGTTGTTCACACTGATGTCACTTGTTTCTCTGCAGCCTTCCATGCCTACGGGAAGCCAGGCAAAACGCTGGTGGAGACGAGGCAAGTTTGTTTACTCACTTCATTCTGTGTCTGGTGATAAACATGTAATAAACATCAGCAGAAATCCATTTATTGTGAGTGTATGTTGTGATTTTAGTTTCCACATTTAATAATCATAGACAATATTGAAACATTAGATTCAGTTTCAGTTCATTTCACTTGGAATGCCTGTTGCAGTTGAAAGACTAATAATAATACTAAGATGAATAATCATGTTTTTTTCATCAATCTCTTTATCCAGTATGATCGGCTTGATGTTGGGGACCTGTATTGCCTTCTACGTTGTCATTGCTGATCTGGGATCAAATTTCTTCGCCCAACTTTTGGGTTTACAGGTTTGAAATCTTTCCATTGAACATTTGCTGACACTAAAGTGATGCGGTCACTCCTCCACTGCGCTCTGCTGCCGTCCTCTTAAAAACCCACTCTTGTTTTTCTGAAGGTGACCGGCAGTTTTCGCGTGCTGCTGCTGATCGCCGTGTCTCTGTTCATCGTGCTGCCTCTGAGTCTGCAGAGGAACATGATGTCCTCCATCCAGTCCTTCTCCGCCATGGCCCTCATCTTCTACACCTTCTTCATGTTCACGGTGAGCCCACCACCACATACACCACCGCAGGGCGCCGGACCCGAGCAGCCTGCGGTGGAAACGACAGCTCTTCGCTTGTAAAGCTTGACACTCCAAATGAAATGCTCCGAGCCGCAGCTGTCCGCCGTGGAAAGAGAGAAGACGCCTTTATTAAGCTGGCTGCATCGCAGGGCGGCACCATTAATCAAGTATATCTGTCAGGATTCTGAAAGATTTAATTTAATTTCATTAAATCATTCCTGCTGTAGATGGGAATAGTCGAGGTGTAGATGAAATACTAAATTGATGATGAATTTGATCACAGCCCTACTACATGTAGGGCTATACAGTGTACTACATAGTGGATTAAAACCAGGATCTGTTGCCCCCAGTAGATCTCCCAGGCTGACTGACCACACTGATACGTTGGTCCTGCTGTGTTTCCTGTACAGTTGTTTAATATGTGGGGTGATTTAGTTTTTTGAGGCCCAGTTTTGCTCCTGGTCCATTCCTGCATCACTTCCTGTTGGTGATGCAATTTAAAAAATGGCTCTTACTTGGATATTTATATCACAATAAACAGACAATTGTGCTGTAGCTGTTAAGAAATGAGGCTAGACAATACATTTTGATTGTATTCACATTTTTTCACCACAGATAAACAGTTGTAAAGGAAACACGATCATGTATTTAATCCATCATGTAGTCGTTGAAGTAACAACTTCTATCAAGGCTTTTTCTCACTGGACTTTGTTTTGTTGTGTCAAGCTTTTCTATATGTTTTTGTACATTTGCAAGCTAATGGTAAACTGTACCGCCTGTTAGCTGTTATTAGCCTGTCCTTCCATATTATTTAGTTGTGTGGTTGTAATCTGTGTTAACTCTTCCTTATTTTCTTCAGTTTACAGAAGTACCTCTACCTCCTCATCACAGTGTTTTCTTGCTCCTCAGTGATACGTGTGCATGCCCAGTGTTGTAGGTTCTGGTGTACTCGACTGTGCTGCTAGCTAGTTAGTGTACAGCCTGTGTGATCTGACGTCTTGCTCCATAGCATGGCCGTGACCTGGAGCAGTAGTGTGGTGTGTGTCTGGCTCTAGGACCGGACCAGGCCCTGGCTCGGCCCGGCTCGGCCCGGCCCACTCCAGACCTCTAACCCTCTCTAACAGTGACGTATCTCCTTCCCTCCCTCCTTTCATCCTACCCTTTGTTTTCTCCTCTCTTTCCCTCCTCCCTTGTGCTGATCACACCACATTTCCTCTTTTGTCTTCTTTTGGTTTTCCTCTCCCACCTTCCATACCTCCCCCCTCCTCCTCCCTCCTCCCCCCTCATTCCCTGCTTACCACCTCCTCTCCTCATCTACACCCCGGCTCCTCCCCCTCCGTCCTGCTGTTGTTTCTGCTGCCGCTGGTGCAGATAGTGTTGTCCTCTCTGCGCTACGGCATAGTGTCGGGCTCCTGGGTGGAGCGGGTTCACCTGTGGCGTCTCAGGGGCGTCATTCAGTGCCTGCCCATTATCGCCACAACCTTCTGCTGTCACCCGTAAGTAAACCACAGAAACCACCCCCCGAAATAACACCCCCAGTAAGGTCAGCGGGGGGGTGGTGGAAGGCACCGACTCTGGAGCTAAAGGGAGCCCAGTGTTTCCCCCTGCAACCCTCTGCTCCTCACCCCCCACCCGGTCACCCTCCCACCTGAACCTCCCCCCCCAAGTCCTCTCATTCCTGTTTCTTTACTTCAGATTCGGAGACATTTCAGCTGTGTGTGTGTGTGTGTGTGTGTGTGTGTTTGTGTGTCTTTGGTGGCAGTAGTAATAAGGCAGAGGGGTGTCATACAGTCATCTGTGTCGACACGACCTACCCTTACTGTCCAGCTGCCCCCCCAGCCACCCTTCTGTGCCCCATCCCCCAGGAGGAGAGCCCTGGGTCTGGGGCTGGGAGGGCCGGGAGGCCGGGCGTGAGGCTGGGGGGGGTTATGGAGCTTTCTGGTCCTTCAGGATGGGTTCAGGGAACGGAAGGAGCAAGAGGCAGGAAATATCCGTGCTGACTGAAAACCTGTCGTAGTTCCTAGATTCATTGTATTATTTCTCTTCTATGTATTATCCATCACCTTCACCTTCATTATGTTCCTTTTTAGCCGTGGCAGGTTTTTGTTCAATATGGGTTTCCTGTCATGCCTCTGTATTGTTTCCCCCCCTTCATTTTCTCTGGTTTTCTCTCCTCTGCTCATTCATTACTTTCATTATCTGTCTGCCAGCCCTCGGCATGGGCCTCCTCCTCCTCCTCCTCCTCCTCCTCTTCCTCTTCCTCGCGCTCCTCCCGCGGTTGTCTTCACTTGGTTTGGTCCGTAACTCCTCCCCCCCTCCCCCCCTCCTTCCCCCTCAGATGGTGCTGTCCTCGTTCAAACACGAGCTGCTCAGTGGCTGGTGGCTGGGGCGGGTCAGTGTGGTGCGCTGGGAGGGCGTGTTTCGCTGCCTCCCCATCTGTGGGATGGCCTTCGCCTGCCAGTCGTAAGTACTCCTCCCGCCCCTCCACCCCGCACAGGGCCACATAATGAAACTAATGTCAAACAAGACTCCCGAAAGTTGGAAGCTCATAGATTCAGCATAGGGGGAAAACCTGACTGTAGTTCCTAAAGCCATGCGGTGGGTAGTTCCTGAAGTGTGGGCTTCCACTTTCCACTCTCTAACCCTGCAGAGTGAATCGAATCTTTTCATTGCTGCATGTAGAAAATTCAGCAAATGTCACAATCGGTGCATGAATACCTGCATTATTCCTTTAAGACACTGTGGAGACTTTAGGCTCGCGATGTAAAGAGAGACGAGGGGGTGGGGGGGGTGGCGGACGTTAGGGGGGGGGGGGGTCCTCGGTTGCAAAGGGAGGCTGCTTATTTTTGCTGTTGTGCTTTTCACAGCTGTTTGGCCTAAACAGTCAGCTCATCCATCTCTGTCCCGCCGCTAGGTATGCCCTCTCTGGACGTAACCTCCTAATGTTGTTGTCGTGAGATTGTGAACCGCTTGTCGTCCCAAGAAGTCGTTTTCTCTGATTTTTTGACTGGTAAAGGACAAAAAATTGGGTTTGGCAGTCAAAGCAAGCAGAGAAGAAGCAGAGGGGTTCTCATCAGGAAGTTTCCATCCAACTGTCGAGTGGATTTTACACAAACGTTTGAAATGTCACAAAAAAAATGATACGCGAATCAAGAAAAATGGGAAAGAGTCTTTGGAGGATTGATTAGCGTTAGGCAAGTTGTTGTTGCCCTTTAGTGTCAGCTGATGTCGGCCATGTATGCTTTCATCAGGAGACAAAAGGAGAAACTCACTTGCCAATTTTCAAATGACAACCAGGATCAAGAGTAAAGAGACGTTTCTAGGAGCTGGACAGATAGATAACGTTCTCTACTGCACCATGAGGCTGAACTAGCTGTGCCAAAGCCTTCGTGGTTGTTTCTTCCATTTTGGTGCATCATTTCTTTATTGACCAAAAAACATTTCCACTCCAAACAAGCAGAAAAACGTGTTTGTGATATCGATCAGCTTTCCTAATCGGGTACATCATAATTCACGAAGATACTTGGATGGAAACCCAGGTTGTGTGACCACCTTGCACATTAACAAGATATTTAAAGGCTTTTTGCGCCCATCTTTGCCTTTTATTAACTTTCCCCCACCAATAATTTCGGCCTTATAAACTCATGGACATTCCCTCTGTTACTCCATTCACGTGTTCTTCCATCGCCACCCTTTTTCATTTTCATCTGCATGGTCTATCGCTGCCTCTCCTCTTCTGTCCTCATTGCATCTGTTGCCTGCTCTGGGTTGGTGGTGGGTCGAGGGGCTGCAGGGGAACGTGGGGTTTTCCAAAGATGTGAAGGTCTAATGGGAGCAGTCTTATCTGTGACTGGAGCGTGGTGGCGGGCGGGGGAAAGCATGTAAGGGAGTGTTTTGAGGAGGTCATTAGGGGGCCAGATGTTTGGGTGGTGGTGTATGGGTGGGTGTGAGAGTGAGGTAGGTGTGAGGAGTGGGTGACTGTCGCGCTGAGACTGAAACGAGACTGTAATTATCGTAATCACACCGAGGCAACATAACATTACGGTATGGCCGCCGTGTACATTAGCAAATAGAGGTTTGTGTGTGTGAAGAGGGAGAGAGAGAGTGTGTGTGTGTGTGTGTGTGTGTGTGTGTGTGTGTGTGTGTGTGTGTGTGTGTGTGTGTGTGTGTTTTGAGCTTGGTTCCCACTAGCGGTGCTGAGTGATATTTGGCAGGGGGATTTCTTGGCCTGTGGTCAGGCCGAGCGAGGCAAGCGCTCCGTTAGGCGGCAGGCAGCTTAAGCCAAACCACTAATCAACACATTGGCCGGCCGCCATCTTTACAGACACACACTGATGTATTCACAGGCTGATTAAACAGCTCTCAGCACATTGGATTTTTATTACATTCATGAAATGTGTTTACTTTCAGTTAAAACATTACTTAACATCACCATTATGGCGGGACGGGGGCTGGCCCCGTTGTTTTTTGGCTGAACCGTTTGAACAGAGAATAGCAGTTAGCCCGTAATGGAGGGATACCAGGAAAAACGTGTGAGAGGAAAAACGTCCCTCCGCGACGCCGCTGTCAGCGAGCGCTTTAAAGCGGCGCTCTGTCATATTTCCTCTATTTAAGGGCAGCGCAAAAGCAAATAAAAACACATTAGCTTCTGAGTTAGGACTATTGAGTGACCGTTATATCTTTTAGCTCCCCACTTACAATATGCCGTTTTTATTTAACCTTGGCTACGAGATTTACTGGTTCGCAGATTAAACAATCATCAGAGAATAGCACCATGGGACTGCGCTCGCTCATAAAACCGGTGTGTGTGTGTGTGTGTGTGTGTGTGTGTGTGTGTGTGTGTGTGTGTGTGTGTGTGTGTGTGTGTGTGTGTGTGTGAGAAAGTGAGGCGGGGACGAGGAATGGGGGGAGGGGGCCGAGAGAGTTATGGTGTCTTTCTCTCTCTCTCTCTCTCTATCTCTTCCTCTCCCTTGCATGAGAGAGAGAGAGAGAGAGAGAGAGAGAGCACAAAGAGTCTGCCAGGAAAGTTTATAATGCTCTAAAAGCTGCCAGGCACTCGCTGTAATATATAAGGCCTGTAAATTCACTGCTTAATGAGCTGATGCCTCTTATAGTACAGTACAGCATATGAGAGACAGACAGGAGGACAGACAGACAGACAGACAGACAGACAGATCTGTGAAAGGTAATACCCACCAGTCTCAGTCTCAACCTCAGCTGGCCTTGGCTACTGTCACCCACTCTGTATCACACACACACACACACACACACACACACACATCAACACACTTCACCCCCACTGCCGGTCATTATTTCCATCTATTGCCATTTTTGAAAATAATCTTTTGTGCTGTAATAAAAAAACCTCCAATGAAAACGAAGCATCATCGTTATTTATCGACAAGCCGACATCTCGGTTTTCAGGTTTTATTCCACACTAAATAATGTGCCGTAATGTGTCGCATTCATGTGCGCGTCGGATGTATTTTTCTCCCAGTTGTGAAGTTTGACACCTCACGTGCGCGTCCGTGTGGTTTTTGGTCAGATGGCAAAACAAACAACGGAGGTGACGAAGCCTCTGATTTACGTCCGTCGACATCCCTCCGACTGCACAGCTGGAGCAAGTCCCTGTGAGGACGGGGAGGAAGGGGCTTGGTTCTGTTCTTAAACACACTCTGGCTTCAGGATTCATCTGCTTCAGGATGTTTTTTTTAGTTTAGATATTTATTAAATTATTTGAAAACTAAGTCCCCGCAGGCAGAAAAGCCATAATACTGGACCCTGATTGGCTGACAACACCAGCTCCTCTGATTGGGTGGAGGTCTTGCAGGCAGTGTTTTAGTTCAAATGCTGCAAACTGCAAATTGTTTATAGAGGAGAACCAATCAAGACCAAGTGATTCTTTGACTGGCGTTACTCTGAAACTGCAATAAATGAAGCAGTTATATAAGTTACTATTCAGTTGTCGTCAGGCCATGTTGGCAGCTACGTCCAAGCTACGTCTAGAATCCTGATTTCCTCAACTCTCAGTGTCCGAGTGATACTTCACAGTGGGAGAAGCGCGTTATCCGATAATCCAGACCGCACATGAATGCACCGCACGGCTCCCGGTGTGGTTTCTGTCTGATGCAGGGTGTGTTGTTGTTGTTGTTGTTGTTGTCGGGGCCGCTTGTCTCTCGCAGGCAGGTGCTGCCGACCTACGATAGCCTGGACGAGCCGTCCGTCAAACGCATGAGCACCATCTTCACCTCGTCCCTCAACGTGGTCACCACCTTCTACATCACTGTGAGTGGGAAACGCACCTCCGAGCACGTCTTCATTCATGTTGCATTGGTCACTATTGCTGCAGTGACGTGGAAACCTGAAGATGTTTGTGTGTTTCCTGGATAAAGTCTTAAAATGTCTACTGTCTTAAAGTCTTCAGTCAGTTTGAACTTCTTCCAATTCTTGGTTCCTCTCTTCTTCATATCCATTCCTCCTTCTCCTCCTCCTCCATCATTGTTCTTCTCTCCATCCCCATCTTCTCTCCTCCTCCTCCTCCTGCCAGGTGGGCTTCTTCGGCTACGTCAGCTTCACGGAGAACATCGAGGGCAACGTGCTGATGAACTTCCCGTCCAACCTGGTGACGGAGATGATCCGGGTGGGCTTCATGATGTCCGTGGCGGTGGGGTTCCCCATGATGATCCTGCCCTGCCGCCAGGCCATCAACACCATGCTTTTCGAACAGCAGGTTAGCACACACCTTCCCTACGGACACTCACACACACCCATATATATCTTTTACAGCGTGCCACATGCACAATAATACCGTAAAACGTCTTTATGTTGGCTTATTGCGGTTGCCAATCACACCGGAAACTGCTGAATCATTCCCAGAGGCCACGTTCTTATCCAGCGTTTTTTTTTTTTTTTTTTGTCGTTTGTCTCTCCATCTTTCTCTCTCTCTTTCTCCCACACAGCAGAAGGATGGGACGTTCGCTGCCGGGGGGTACATGCCTCCTCTGCGCTTCAAGATGATCACCCTCTGCATCGTATTTGGCACCATGCTGGGAGGCATCCTCATCCCCAACGGTACTTTCTGTGTGTGTGTGTGTGTGTGTGTGTGTGGGTGCGAACCGTCGTGCATGGATTGAGTGGATTGAGATTGTGTGTGTGTGTGTGTGTGTAGCTGGTTGACTGGAGGTCTTTAAGGTGCATGTGTTCTTTTATGTAGGCGAAGTAGCTGGGGAGCTTTACGAGGTGTGTGACTATGACTTTACGACTCAGTGACTGTCACACTCTAACACAGTCCTTAAATCAGGGCCCTAACTTTTATCTCCTGTTAGACGGGCAGACGGGAAGATGGGGGCTATTATTCTCCCAGACACACACACACACACACACACACAGACACACACAAATCCATGTACACACCCATATTGTCTCTCTCTGTCTATCTCCCTCGCCCTCGCACAAACAGCTCCGGGGATGATGGAGATGTGAAGGTTAGGGTTAGTTTATATGTTTCATTCATCCTGTTACACGGTGGCTGTTTGTTAAAGTTTTGATTGGGTTGGACACACACACACACACACACACACACACACACACACACACACACACACACACACACACACTCACAGTGTGTTTGGCTGGCTCTTTGTGTATCTAATCAGACTAATAGAGTGAGGAGAAGGGAGGTAGGGCCCCTGGGGAGAATGGACACTAAATCTGAGGGAGACAATATGGCCTCCGTCCTCTGGATGAAGAATGGGTCCTGGGCCTGACGCCCAGCCAGCCAGGTCCACAGAGACAGGGGTGGGGCCGGGGCCTGCTGCTGCCAGGAGCTGGGGGACCAGGGGCTGGTGGGCCGGGGTATGAATGGAGCCGGCGTTGGCAATAAGGAGCAGAGATCTGGTGGGGGGTGTTTTGAGAGGTTCAGCCCACCGGTGTCCTCTGTGGGGGGTCGACCCCCTGACCCCTGGCAGCGTCGGTGCCACGCTATGCCCGTTGAGCCGTGCAGGACCACGAGATAATCCTCTCTCTCCTTTTCTCTCTCAGTGGAAACCATCCTGGGTCTGACCGGAGCCACCATGGGCAGCCTGATCTGCTTCATATGCCCCGCTCTCATCTACAGAAAGATCCAGAAGAACGGCTTCGTCTCCCAGGTGACGCAGACATTATTTTGTCATCTGCTGCCAGGAAATCCAAGTTTATTTACCACTTCTGACCTTGTCCTGCTGTTCCCCCTCTCTCCTCTCCTGCAGCTGGTGCTGTGCGTGGGTCTGGGCATCCTGCTCATCAGCACCTTCACCACCCTGTCGATTTCGGCCAGTAGCCCCGCCCACAGAATCCAAGCCCCGCCTCCGCCGGCCCCCGACAAGAGCAATCTGCTGCAACTGGACCTCCCTGAGCTGCACGGTAAAGACCATCATGTCACGCGCTAATGGCTGGCAATCAGTTCCCCACTTGATGGACTGTAGATGAAAGTGGTTCACTAATGAGGCATGGAAACATTTACCTCAAAGGGCTGAAGCCTGAGACGTCTGCAGCATCGCAAACCGGACGGCAGCGCTGCGTAGAATTATTTAACGCAAAAGGGGCATCGGTGGCAGGAGAGAGACGTCGTTACTGCTTGTATTTTTTGGAGAAATGGACCGCGGCGCCCTAAAAGACCGATGTGAGACAGTTGACTAAAACAAAAGCACAAAGCCGCGGCGAGAGAAAGGGTTTCTTTCATCTCTCTGAGGAGAAAAGACGGGAGACAAAGACGCCGAGCGAGCCAGTGAGTGATAGACAGACAGGCAGGGCTGGGAGATAACCTCCTGATAATATCGAAGAGCAGCGCCGAGTGCTCGACATTGATGGAGCGAGAGTGATGCCCTTCAAACTCCAGCGATTTTTCACACCCCTGTCATTCCTCCTGCCGCCCCCACCCCCCAAAATACATTGTCTACCTCCCCATCTTCCCCACATATCTCCCGTGGCGGCTATAAAATGCCTGCTAGCTCTTGACTGTAAAAAGGGGGTGATATGGGCTCGGGGTTTGGGGAGGAAACAAATGGAGATGAGGCGGGGAGGGAAGCGGAGAGCTGGTGGGGGGGGGGGGCGGGGGTCATAAAAATGAAAAGGAGCTTCACAAATCCAAACCAAAAGACAGTTCCTCACCCTCTAGTCTCTCTTCCTCTCCTTACTCCATGGTCGGTCTGTCCGTCCATCCGAACCCTGTTTTGATTTTACTACGTTTGTTCTTTGCGTCAGCTGAAACCCCGTTGGCCCGTTGGCCCGCCGCCACACCTGTTTCCTGTTTATGCCACTTTTAGTTGTAATTTGTGTAATAGAGTGGATACATCTGTCTCTCTCTCTCTCTCTCTCTCTCTCTCTCTTTCTCTCTTGCTTGATCGCTCTCTCTTTTGCTCTCTGTCTTTCTCTCTTGCTCTTCTCTCTTTCTCTCTCTCTCTTTCTCTCTTTCTTTCATTTCTTGCTCTCTGTCATTCATTTTATCTATTGTGTGTCTACATCTTGCCCTTGTCAGTGTTTGCTGCCATCTAGTGGATCAACTCACAAGAACAAGGCAGGATCAGATTTATTACAGCTAAATATAACATAATAATAATAATATAATAATATATATATATATAACACTACCTAGAGTGAGTTACTTGGTTTTAATGCCAGCAGTTTATATTTACAACCAAACGGTACATATCCAGTATTTGTAATGCATTACAGTAATATTACTGTTCTCAGTAAAGAGCGGTGTGCTGCTCTACTTACTTTTACTGACTTTGTTCACTTAAGACATTTTACTTGTCCGCCGTCCCGTTACACCCCACAGACCGATCAGGATTTTAACTGGGATGGATTAGGGGTCATTACTGGTTTCTTTCCAACTGACAACATCAACTAAGTCTGTGAGGTAAAATGTGTCCAGCAGCAGTAAAGGGCTACAGAGAAAGACATTTCTAGGGTCCTGGTCTAAAACTAGGACTCCAGCCCCCAGGGAGTCCTAGAGGAACTTGTGAACTGTGTCGGATGTTTGATATTACTTTTGAATGTGTGTTATATTTAGTAGCGCTCCATAAAACTCAAGTTATAACTGGTCATTGGGTTTGTGTGTCTGTATAGAGAAGCCCATCATCATGAAGCCAGTGGACATGGAAAACCCTAAACCCCCCGTCGTAGAGGTGGTGCAACCCGTGGAGAGGGGCCCAGCAGAGCCTCCCCAGATTAAGGGACCAGTGGAACTGCCTGAGAGGAAGAAAGAGGAGGAGGTGCAGTTGGACCGCCCTGATGCTGGTACGGAAACTGAAGTAGAACTTTGTCTATATTTTAAACGTGGAACCAAACCGACTGGGTGGAACCTCATGACTCCAGATGCTTGTAACAGCTAGTGGGCTAACAGCAGTGGCTGGCTGGCTGGCTGGCTGGCTGGCTGGCTGGCTGGCACGAGTTTTACTGACCTTGACAAGAGTTTTCAGTCATGCTGGCGTGGGATGGGAGTTCAAAACCAGTGGTTGAACTGCTCTGTGATGTCTGTCTGTTTCCCCAGGTGTCGCGGTGCCAGAGGCAGAGGCCCATCGCCATGAACCGCCAATCCCTCATGACGAGGTCATGGTAGATATAAGAAAGAACAATGCAGAGCTGGAGGAGGATAAGAAACAACCTGCAGGAGGAGGAGGAGGAGGAGGAGGAGGAGGAGAGGAAAACCCCAAAGATGTAGAGCAAGGGATGGGGCATGCCCTCGAAGGAAAGGACAAAAAAGAGGAGAAGGTTGAGGAGAAGCAGAAGCTTGCAGGGGTGAGAAAAGAGCAAGTGGATATGGGTGGAGACGAGGTCCTGTCCAATCAACTGCTGGAGAAGGTTGCGCCAGAGGCAGGCAACAAGCAGGAAGTTCCCTTGTTAAAGGAAGTGGAGAAACGGGAAGCTGTGAAAGAGCTGCCTGCTGGGAATGCAGCTGTGGCAGCTAATCAGGCTGCAGCAGCACAGGTTGATAATGGGGGCAAAGCCCCAGAGGCTGCTGGGAAACGTGAGTGTTTCTCACCGTTACTGTTGAACTAATTAGCAGACCAGCTCAGTGGAAAGAGCGTAATAAAAAAATACCACCTTTCTGAGACCTGAGCAGTACCGGCAACCGATTTGACCCTGTGATATGTGGTGATCTTTCAGCTCCGCTTCCTGAAGGAGAACATCATCCTGCTGCAGACGGCGTCGACAACAAAGATGCATCGGAGGACAAGATGGACGGTAAGGGAGCAGATTAAGACTTGCAGAATCTCTGTCTCAGGCCCCGTACTCAGCGGCTGTCAGGATGAGTACCAGGGTCCGGTTGACCATCACGTTAACTTGATGACTCACTACTCGACAATATTGTAGTTGAGCACACAGGATTTTGCTGTGGTCTGTAGCATGCTGTTTTTATGCTTCTGTTTCTCTTTCCCTGCTTATCTTTTATCTTCTGGGTGCCTGCAGGTCCTGAAAACGTCTTAAGATGTCTTATATCTAAACTCAAGGCCAGAAATGGTTTTGAATACAGTTAAATATAACAAGTCTTAAAATCTTGTTTTTTTGGTGTGCTGTTCTTCTGTTGAGAAACGAGTCCAGCCATGCAGACCATATTCTGATGGTCTGCAGTTGTTTTCATTTTCATGTTTCTTCTAATATGAAATTGGTCTGATGTTTCATCCTAACTGGCATTAAAATGTCTTTTGAGTCTTTTGAGTTGATGAAACTTGCAGACACCTCAAGTAAATATCGTCTCTGGTAAGTTTTGTGCCAAACCACGGATGGTCTAAAAGGAGTGAAACGCAGGACAGAGATTCAGATGTTTCTTTCTCGTACTTCTTGACGTGGCCTGATACACTTGGCAGTCCTTTTGGCCTTTGTTGACTCTTTCTCTTTCTTTTGCCTCTCTCTCCCTGTCCTTTGTTTTTACCCCCTTTTCTCCTTTTCTCTGCTGGACTCCTATCACAGTGATAAAAAAGCTGGTTGCAGGTATGAACTCCCTCTCGCCTCTCTTTCTCTTTGCTTTGGTCTCTCTAATCTGGTGTAATTCACATTCAGTGGGTCAGTGATGTATGAGGTTTATAGCGACTAGTCACTAGTTAGTGTGTTTACCGTATCCCTAATAATTTCACCCCCAACTATCCACCCCCTGACCTCAACCCTCTAGCGTGGTTCTTGTGTGTGCAGCTCTTGTTGCTCATCCTTAGTTCATGTTTTATGTTACACTCCAGAAATGTATGTTTGAATCAAACAATCTCCTGAGAACCGCACTAAGCCGTAGTGGAATTGAAATGTAATCGTTGAAATGTACCCGGAGTCTGGCCCGACACTAGCCTAATACGCTCCTTACAGATCCCCTACCATCTTGCTATGCTAACCCATTTAGCTAATCTCATGTCTTTGAGCTGTATTTGGTCGTTTTTGACTGTTTGTCTCTGTGTCTATGTAGAGGGCCAGTTAGACCACGCGGTGCTGCTGCAGGTGATCAAGGAGCAGCAGGAGCAACAGAAGATACTTCTTGACCAGCAGGCGAAACTGCTGGCTGTCATAGAAGAGCAACACAAGGAGATCCACCAGAAACTGCCTGCCGGTATGTACACTCATCATGAGTGCAGAATTGAGTGTCCACCGTAGCTTGGTGTGTTAAATAAAACATTTGGGATGAAGGTGATAAAGTTGTTGTTTTTTAAAGGGGGTGGTCCTGAAGGCGAGGGAGAGAAAGGCCTCCAGGAACACTTGGAGATCATGGAGGGGGGAGCAGCGAAGCCCAAAGAAGCCCTGGCCTCAGACCCCAAGCAGCCCAGGGATGCAGCTGGAGCTCCACAGGCTGGAGGAGCTGAGCCTCACGTCGTGCCCCAGAATCAAGCTCAGCCTGGGGATAAGATCGCCGAGGCCGAAGCCCCTAAGGTAGCGGCTCCAGTGGCTTACAAGGAAGACCACCGCCAGGTTGCAGGGGCGGCTGTGGTGGCTGCAGTAGAATCCCATAAAGAGCTCGGGGCGAGGGGAGTACCGTTGGGACAAAGACGACCAGATGACGGTCAGAATGAAAAGGTAGCCCTGGCTAAAGATGAGGAGAGGAAGCTAGATAGAGAGAAGGAGACAATGGAAAGAGAGAGGGTTGAGAAAGAGGTGCAGGCCAGAGTGGAAAAAGAACGATTGGATAGGATTGAGAAAGGGAGGATAGAGAAAGAGGTGCAGGCCAGAGTAGAAAAAGAACGTCTGGAGAGGGAGAAAAGGGAGAAGCAGGCCAGAGAACAGGGGTTGGAGAAAGCAGGACAGGAGAAAGCAGCCAAAGAGATACCTGACAAAGAGAGAGTAGACGAGAGAGTCCAGCAGGAGATACAGAAGAGAGACAACGAAATAATAGAGAGGGTGAGGAAAGAGAAGGAGCTGGAGGAGACGAGGGAGAGACTGGCCCAGCTGGAGCGAGCCATAGAAGCCGATAACGGCGTGGACGCTGCACACGGGGCTGCCGGGAGAGAAGACGGCAAGGCTTTGAAGAAAGGAGGGCGAGACCTCAAAGAGAGAGCCGCCGATCAGGCCGACCCCAGAGAAGGTCTGGAAGACGGGGCCATCAAAGCCGAGCCTCAGCCCCAGGGGTCCCAAGAGAAGGTCAGGGACCAGGGACCAGATCTGAGGCGGAGGCGGAGGGCGCTGGGACCCGGAGAGGTCGGAGGGCTCCCCGAGGAGGCCGGGGTGTCCAGGGGGATGCCTGGCCTGGAGCCCTTGCTTGAGCTGGGGGGCTCAGACTTGCACGCGGCCCTGGAGGGGCAGTTACTGGCGGGGGCAATGGTGCACACGCGGCAGATTAAACAGGCCTCAGAGGCCGAGGAAGAGATGTAACGCATACATCACACACAGAACTGGCTCAGTCAATAGTAGGACACAAGCCCTGAACACTCACTACGTACTGAACACCTGCAGAACCTCCTGCCACTGTGGACCATCCTCACTTCCCTCAGAGGTGGTACGGACCAACAGGAACACTTGGAGCTCCTGCTCACCGTGTCACGTTCAGGGTGGACTTCATCAAACTGTCTTTATTTCTGTTTCTACCAAAGCAAAACGCTGCTTTACTGAGTCTCTTTCAGTGGTTCAAGAGGATTGTAATAGCTTGGCAAATATTTTGTTTTTGCTTTGATATTGTATATCACTCTGCAAATAATCCAAAGTCTTTATTGAAGAGCGATTTTTATGTAAATATTAACTTATTTTTATCTTCTCGTGGGGTGAAAGTTTTGTATGGGTCACTGCTAACATGTATGAAAGTCTATGCAAAGACCATACCATAGTGTTTGAGAGGGAAAGTATCCAACGGCTGGATTTGAGTCACTTTAAGTCCTTTCATATTCTCCAGCGATGTGGCGTCTGTCTTTCTGTAGTAATCAATGATTGTGCTTTAGGTTTGTTTTTTTTCTTCCTGTACTGATTTTATTTTGATAACTTCTGGTCAGTTTGTGTGTTGTGTTGCTTTGAGTTGTAAATTCTGGGCAATCACTGTTTAGGGTTACTCAGTCCAATATCAGAACCAAACGTTCCCCTTGTTATTCCATTTTCTGTATCTGTACTTAGTGTTTTTGTCAGTGCCTTCCAACCCACGCTGCCGCAGTGATGTTTTTTTGAAAAGGAGATGTGGTCCCTTTTGTTTCCTCTGTGCCTCCTAGTTTACTGTGAAACATTACAATGATTGGTCAGAAAAAAAACAGCTTTGTAAATAGTGTTAGGCTGAATACCTGAAGGAAATACTGACCATGTCTTTGTGTTTGTTAGCAATCCAACTTCTCTCACAATTTAGTTTTCCTCAAACCCCCGTGTCCGTTAGTACTCCAGACGTTGGGTCTTTGCTTTGTACAAGAGGCTATTTTTCTGACAGATTTTTCTAAGCGCATTGAATGTGATATTTTGCTATTAAGATTAAATAAAATATAATAAAACCTTAATCCTCTCTGTATTACCTATGGCTGTCAGTCTGTGTTCAGACAATAGTGAGAAACAATATCAAGTCATTTTATTCACAGTTCTACATCGCAGAATTGGCTGTTTCTGTTTCTCTTGTATATCACAAGAAACAGGAACACAATAGGAGGATACTGATGGCCTTGCTTCAATGCAACATTGGGTCGTCTCTGTTTTTCCATTATACCATGAAAAGGTGTCGATTTTTTATTCTCAACAGATTCGACCCACCATTCACAGCAGCAGGAAGTCAAAGTGCTAGTGTCTTTGAGCATTTGCTTCAGGCATCATGAGTCACTCAAGACGTCCAGGCAGGTCACCTGAATTGACCTGTTGTATACTGTGAAGTTGAGAACGCCACATGACAAACATCCAGGAAGGATTCCAGTCACGATTTTGCTCCTTTCTTGGCCTGTAAGAAAATTAGACGTTTTCAAATTTGACATAATCAACCGGCAACATCACAAGGGTCAGTGGGGAATACTGGCCATGACAAACTCACTGCATTTGCAAAGCAGGTCTTCAGTGCCTCAAATTCCTTGGCACACAGGTCCTTCCTCAGCTCCTGTCTGCTTGTGGTTGTAGCCGCCACACACTTCCCATATGCTGCTGCCTGGGGGGCACAGGGTAGGCATCAAACAGACCCCCAACCACCCCCAAACACACAGCCAGCCCCCAGAGTCCCAAACTGTTGAAGTTAACAGGTCCATCTCTTTACAGCTCCAAAAAAAGCCTTAAATTGTCCATAAAATGTCTCCAAACAGCTCGTGCAACATAATCAAAGTGTTTTGTAGCCAAATGATTGCACTGTAGGTCCAAAAGTCAATCGTCTGGCTACAAAGAAAAACTTATGCTGCACGAGCTGTTCAGAGAAATGTTATGCCTTTTTCTCAGCTGTAACAAGTTGGCCTCGTTAACTTCAATAGTTTTGGGGAAGGCTGATGAAACTACGTGTGTTTGGTGGTCGCACGATATTCAGTGGAGTTTCGACTGACATGGGGTGAGCTATTCCTTTAAGAAGTTCTAGACGTGTACAAGATACACAGCTACATCCACCAACAGCACCAAACCAATACCCTTCATCACCTTCTCACCTCTCCGGCACACTGCGCAAACAGCTCGGGGAAACGTCTTAATCTTTCACGGCTGCGACTCCAGACATTTGACCCAGACATGGTGCTGCTTCTGCCTTCGTCAGAGGGAGCGGCTACACTCAACAGACAGTCCACTGACTTACAGTGAGTGTTTTAGGTTCGGAAGACGTTCTGACAAACACAGTAGAGAAGAAACTATGATTCTGGAACAGATAATGCTCTAAAGTTTGTTCAATCTACTAACTTTAGAGCGTTTAAATGAAAATATATCCAACAGCAGCCGACGCATTGTCGATAAACTATGGGCAGCGCCATATTGTTGACCCTGTAATCAAGGAAACGTCGGGCAGACTATCTGATGATGTGATTCGTTCAGGTTTGTGACAATCAAAGTGTGAGCTCGCTCGCTCTTTTAAATGATTCGCTAGTGGCCAAGCTTACGCAAAAGCAGCAGACCAATAGAATTATAGGGTTCTTCTGAGTGTCGTATGATTGGCTAGCTGTCACCTTAGATCCCGCCTTCCCATCACAACCCGAAGAGGAAGATGAGTATCCCGCAGCCTGGATTGCAAAATCATGGCAACATTCATGGAACGACTTGCTTTTCTTCAGAAAGTAAGTTCCGTTTACAACTGTTATTCATTGGAATGCCACCACGAATTGAATTGAGCCGTCGCAAACACGAAATAACAGATCGGTTCTGTTTTGTTGTGCCACCAATAGCTTGCTAGCCTAGGTAGCATGGTAGCTAACCGCACAAACATACAGTCGGTGTTGCATGTCATGTCTCCCTGGGCTTGGCATCCCCCCGTTCTCCACTTACCAAAACCATCCAGGCAACCGGACCAGCCGTTGCTGTCACCATTGGACTGGTGTGATGTGGAATCTGAATCACATGTTGGATGTCTCACTGCCCATCATTTTCTCCACCAACTCAAGGTGCCAACTCTGATGAAGGCTACAGCAGATGATGAAACCCCCTGTCCTGGCTACCTCTTCCAGGAGATCGGAAGTATCCTTTGGCTGCTTCTGCTTCAGCTTCAGCTTCTTTGGATGCACAGATGGTATTACTGGACATGGGGCTGATACCATATTAGGGCATCAATATTGGAGAAGCTTTCACAACTAAACATATTAAAATCCAATACTCAGAGCCACATGTAGCATGTCAGCTATCAAAGCTAAGTGACTGGGTTTTCTCCTTTTAGTCTCAATCATTTGTGTTCACTAACCCCATAATAACAAGTGTTGTGACAGGATCATGCAGGCAAATAGTTAAACTTATTCTAAGGAAGCTCTTCAAATGTTTTCATTAATGTTTTTCTTAAGCAGACAGCTTAAGCACTTCTAATCAGGTGTGTGTTCTGACACACAGTTCTCAAGTGATCTTCTGGTGTTAAACACCAGGGAAGATCACTTTACCTGGATCATACAAATTATGCTGCAGAGGTCCATGTTTATCGCCTCCTTAACCATCTTCGCACTGTAGAAATCTCCCATGAGTCATCAGGTTGCGGTCAGTGTTTGTTGGAGTACCTTCTGGAGAGGCTGCAGGTGGAGTCCTGTCATGTTAAACTCAAGGTGAGTTTGTGATTCACTGAGTCAGCATTACCTTATTTTGTCATCAGATAAAGTCCTTAACATTTGTCGTATTTACTCTTCTATTCCGGTCTTTGGGCAACTTGACATTCTGTTGTTGCTTCTGTTGTTTCAGGTGCTGAAGATCTTCGTCCATCTCTGTGGCCATGGCTCCAGTCATGTCCTCACAGAACTCAGAAGGAACTCCACCTTCATCCAGCAAGCGTCAGGTTAGAGACTGGTCTGTCTGACGTGTCTCTGATGTGGCTCATCATTTGATATGAATAAACCAAGGATTCAGTGATGGAGCCTCTTATGTGAATGAAATGGAAAAAAAGAACACTGTGGGTCTCTGTTCCACTCTCAGGTATTCACTTTGTTTGCTGCTGTGTGTTTTGTTCTCTCCTAAGTTTACAGCGGCCCTCCTGATCCTATCCATGGCACGGCATTGTACCAGAAAGTGAGGAACACAGCGCAGGTGAGCAACAGATCATATTTCACCATCATGTCCGAACTAGTTTCGATGTATAATCCATCACAGGTAGGCAAACACAATTTCTGCCTTTTATCTGTTCACAGGAAGTGGCCAGGTTGCTTTTCACAGATATAATTTCCACCACGAGCAGCCTCTTCCCGTGCACGCCAGCCATCACAACTATGGGTGAGTATTACAAAACACAACTTGATAGTGTTGATCCAGGCACTCTACGTACCGTTTGAATGACATTGAGGTATGGGGGATAATACATCATCGGACCACTGATGAACGTCACTTCAGTTACCGTTTAATCAGACCTCTACAGTGGTCAGTCGTTTGTAAACTGAAAGCCATGAGTGTCGTCAGTGTTGTCTGTCGTTCTGTTCAGGTATGGGCTCAGCGTCTTCCCACAGGTCAGGACTGCAGGGCTTTGGATACAGCGCAGGGAAGCAGGGGGCAGGTGAGTGACCAGGCACAGCCATTTTTGAAAATCCTGAAAAATACACAACCAGGGCAGACTACCTGCTCCTTCTGTTAACGGAAAAACAATCACTGTACATTTCTTTTCTTCCATGTCTGTACTTGCAGGCAGTGACACCCTACTGGACAAGATCCAGAAGGCTGCAGAGGTAGTGGCCAGTGCTGTCCTTCCCCCAACCGAGCACCAGGGTATCCGTCTCCATGACAACCACTACCGGGCCGTGGTGGCGCCCTCCGCGCCCATAGAGGTGGCAGTGCCAGCATGTGCCTATAATCTGCCTCCTCGCAGACCCAAAGGTCAGACATGGTTGTTTGTGGAAAAGTGATGTGACTTATTTCCCTACTTCTAGATACCATAACTCTCCTACTATGTTCTCGCCACAGTGGTGACCCAGCGGTGCCCAGGGCAGGTAGGCGGGGGCTGGGAGGAGATTGACAGTGGCAACAGCTCCTCTCACAACTCCTCTCAGGACAACGCAGCCAATAGCAGGGCCTCTGTGGGCAGGAGCAGCAAGTCGGGTGGCACCGGGAGCCAATCGGGTGCCAGTAGAGAGAGCAGTGGCGACCATTCAGAACGGTGAGTGGAAAGTCAAACCATCAACTCAAATCATGGGCGTGCGGTTGGAAAAGTTAGGAAACACGATGATATGCAGGAGGAGGAGTTGGAGGTTGAGGTGGCCAGACCTTATTGATCCAGCTTGTATTGATTGATGGAAGGGCCACGCCTCTTCCTTATATACAGCCTCAAAATTGGAAAAAGGCAAATGGAAATGAGAGCCAGCAATGTGAAAACAAAAATGTTTGGGGTGTCAAATTGATATTTCATATTTTCCATGTCTTTTTTATTTCCAATTTTTCCATTTCCATTTTCACTTTTCCATTTCCATCAAAATACATTTCAATACTGAGCAAAGAAATCCTCTCCTCCTCTTTCTGTTGTTTTTGTCTCTGTGCCCACACCTCATCTCATCTCTGTCTCAACCTGTCCCTCCTGTCTCTAGAGTGGAGGCCATGCAGCTGGGGGACTGTGGCCAGGAGATGGCGCTCATCAGCAGACTGACCGAAGGCTCCCGAGTCTTCCTGTCCAGAGAAGAGAGCCAGCACTTCATCAAAGAGTTAGTGCATTAAAACAGACATTTATACATTTCCCTTCCAATATAGTGTGTAATCGCAGGGAATTTGTTTTCATGAATTGCTCCGGTTTCTGCCTGCCAGGTGCTCCATTCTCAACTGTGAGGTCGTGGTGGAGTTGCTCTCCAGCAGACTTCAGGAGCCCTCAAACACCGTTCAGATGGTAACAGCTATTAGGCTTTTATCAAAGTTAAGACGCAGGTTTTCCTCATGATAATGCTGTGGAACCGTAATATGCGCCATGCTCCTCCCGTCCCGCAGAGGGCGCTGTGTGCTGTAGCCTGCCTCATGACCTCTGACCTCCTCTCTCTGGAACACATCTTTGGGGCCACCCAACGCAGGCTGGGCCAGCTGAGCGACGGGCCTCCTGGACCTGTGGCCAACAAAGCCACCAAGGTATGAGAGAGAAAGGGAAAGTACGATAGAAAGAACGATAGAAGGTAAAGATACAACAGAACTGCAGAATACTATTTTTTTGTCTCCTTATCTCTTCCTGCCAGATCTTGCGCCAGTTTGAGGCTCTGATGGGTGGACCTCCACCTACGCCCAGACAGGATACAGCAACCAACAGCCTTCTGGCTATAGCTGCCCAGCCCTCCACGCCTGCGTATCCAGTCCCTTTACTACCAACCCACTCTGCTGATAGCGCCAACTTCAACCACGATCAGGCAAAGGACCTCCACTCTGTCACCCAACCCCTAGGGCACCCACCTCCCTCTTCTAGTCTAGACAATGACGACAATGAGAAAATGTCTCTGAGTCACGAGGAAGAGTCAGTGCAAAGCCAGGCGGAGTCTACCAGGACTAGTGAGGGTAAAGACCCAGAGCTTCCTACAGATAGGGGCTCTCCTCCTCCCTCTGAGCCCCAGCGTGAGCAGCCCTGTCTGGGCATACTGTCCCTGTTCAGCGGTATGGAGCTGGTGACCAGGGGGAGGTCTTGGTGTCACGAGCCTCTCGCCGAACGAGAAGACTTGCAGACAGAGACTGACATGACGGACGAAAGCATAGGAGCTGTAAGGGAGAACCAAGCTGCCGATAACTCCGACAGTCCGGTGATCTCGTCTCTCCCGTGCATCGGTAAAACCGGCGGCGTCACTCCTCCGACGTGTGACATCGCGTCCAACAGCAGCCAAGCAGTATCAGCCTTCTCATTTCTCAACTTTTGACCGCGATTACAACCGGAACTGTTTTTATTGTTAAACCAATGATGTCATCACGAGTGTTGCGTAAACCAGCCTCTGTAGTTGCAGATCCGTAAGGTTAAAGCAATATAGAGAAAGTCAGGTTTCAGGTTATGTGTGTATGGTGCCTCCTGCAAGACGAACGTGAGGCAGTGTGTTAAGTTAGCCCAACTGTCAGGAGAGAGGAGTCGTCTGACCTACGAGTCTCATTTTCCTAAAGTATTCACAAGTCTTGCTGTCTTACAGGTTATTGGTGACAGTTTCTTTATCTCAGGATTCCTTTCACGTAACTGAAATTACTCTCAAGCCTCTGCAACACACCCCCAACCTCTCGGAGGGGATATCCCTTCATCCCCTATATTTTGCACTACACTTGCTTTTCTTATGGATTCAGAGATCCACAGCATAGGATTATGTCTTCCGTTATTTTTTGGTACTAAGCTGTTAATCATATCTGACTGAGTGTTGATTTACAAATATTTATTATACCTCTCTGCTGTTACTTTAAACATACCAGTGAGATCGGTTGTAGAGTGCATGTCTACGCCTACAAAAAAACCCTCAGTGAACTAATGTATAACAAAGTGATGGAGGAATGAACTATTGAGGCGTTGTATGTGTCCGTAACCATGTTAAGAACACGCGTGGGCTGCAATCAGCATGGTGCAAAGTATCTGCAGACGTCATGAACAGTTGCTCATGCCACCAAATAAAAAGCGGCTTACGTTCACTATATAACCATCATGGTTTCTGTTGCATAGTGTTTTGCACTGTGGAATGCAGCCCAAACTAAGACCCGAAACAGTAAAGCAACCTGCTGGTGTTTATAATGAACATACTATTCACAACTGTGTCTATTTCAACGTCAGCTGGAGCCACGCTGTTGCACATGTACAGTATGAGACTGCTGCGTAACAATAAAACGCGCTGTATTTTTGCTACAGCACCAACTACTACATATCTTCACTGTTGGGGCATGTCGCTGACATCACGGACATCGAACTTTGAATTTTTACATTTCAAAAGCCCAACATAAAATATGAAGCACTGATATCACTTTCACAACTCTTGATTTATTTCATTTGCAACACAGTGTATTGGTCATACTGCACAGGCCATAGACGAGTATGGGAGGCAGGCTTTGAGCGCACACATACACACAATGTGTAAAACTGTGGTAAACATTTCAGGTTCTCACAGAATAAATCAGAGCCTGTTCTTGAGGCCTCGTTTCGTCAGAAGCACTGTGCTGAGTATATCTCTGCTAGAGCCTCAGACTCCAGTACTTACTCACAGGTCTCTATAATTAGCCAGGGTCTAATTTGAGGTCAGAGTTTGGTGCCGAGGCTCATGAAGAATCTCTGTTCCATTACCCTGAACCCACTGGCCTCACCCCACCCCAACATTCAGGACTTATTTAGATGATTGAATGATTGTTCTGCTCTTACTTCTTCGCTTTGGTCAGACATAACAGGTTAGGCCTGAATTGTGGCTTAACTGGATTGTTTTAACAATGCTCCTTGGGAATGAATAGGTTGGCCTCCCATCAACTTCCTTTGTGAGGGGGATCCCCACAGAGATGAGTAAAAAATAATCAACAACTTCTGCTCATGAAAATGTGACTGATTTGCCAGGTCGAGAGTAAACAGAATGGGGATTGACTGAATAAAGTGCTTAGCTTTATTTAGTTTTGCAAGCACTTTGGATCGTACACACATTTCTTATAATTAGCACCAATGAAAATGTCCACGCATAAACGCACGCATGTAAAGAGAATGATACCCCCTGTAAAGTGCTTGGGGTGCACACACACACACATACACATCAATACTGCACAGAGAACCACAGTGGTTGGGCCATGGAAAGGCGGGTGTGCTTATGGTCTTGACACATGGTACATGGTGAAGTGGGGATGAGCCTTCATGCCCCAAATCTGTAAACCTCCCCACACATTATCCCCTCCCCCCCATCCCGAGTACGTCTCTTGATGCTTTCAAGGAGGGGCCACTGTGCCAGTGGTGTCAGGGCTGATGGGCAAGGGACAACGAGGTCAGGAGAGGGACCAACGGTCGTTGTCACGTCGAGCCCGGCCGACCCCTGGTCTGCAGACTGCTGAAGTGTGCCTCCTTCAGGACTCTGTTGATATGGTCGTAGGAGACACTGCTGCCGTCGCCATGGAAACCCTGCAGTGAGGAGCTGGCAGATTCTTCAGGCTGGGGGCTGAGGGAGTTCTGGGAAATGCAGTTGTTCCGGCCATGTGTGCATAGACTAGTGCTGGCTAAGGCCGCCCTCTCTGGACTACTGATCCCACCGCTGCTGTCGCTGCTGGACGACTGCAAAGATAAAGGAAGGGACGCAAAGATAGACTCTGAATCGCAGCATTGCTTAAGATTAATCATCAGTAGGGGATGCACGAGCTCTCAATACAACATGCAGAGCTTTCCTGACATTTGTGGTTTGCAAATGCAAAGCAGAGTCACCAGCCATGAAGCTAGTTTGCTTCCTCTACACATGTTGGTTGACGGGCTTTAAAATACCTAAATTGGATGGTGGAGGATAACTGAGCTGATGTACATACCACCGCCCCCACACACACACAAAAAATGGCTCTTTTCACAGACAAGGCCAACCAGATGAGATTTGGGTAAACCTATAATGTGTAGGAGTTACTGAGGTTAAAGATGAAGATGAACTCAGTCTCACCTCTGAATCCCAGACATCTCGTCCCAAATCAGACACCAGCAGGTTGGGACCGCCTTCTGACCTCTTGGCCTGAGGATTTAACTGTTGGTCCTCTTCGCTGTCACGGCTACGACGTCGCTTCCTGTGGAAACAGAAACGGAAAGCAGAGGAAAGGCAGTGAATATGAGAATGGTAGAGAGAGAGAGAGAGACGTTGTGGGGAGGGGGCGAGTGAACATGAAGAGTGGCCAAAAATAGAAACACCCTCTAGCAGTTACATGATCAGACATGTGCTGCCGGGATTATGACAACTCATTGATTACCCTGACTCGTTTCACCGGGTCTCATCATCATGGGAAATCGTTAACATACAAACAATAAATTGATGAACACGACATTTCAAAAGGGGTTTTCTCGCGTTACCTGTTGTTGGTCAGCATTTTTGGACGAGTCTAGGTGGATGATGGTTTTAGTAAGAGAAAGGTTGGCACTCCCTGATGTGAACCGGGTTGAGGTATCCTACTTTGTAGGTTTGGCCAAAACCCAGACCAATATGAATTCCAGTAACGTTACAGCTCCACGGACATATCGCTGAAACTCAGTATGGGAAGCTCACACTCATCTTATCAGGAAGCTCAGGTTGTGTGAGTAAACTCCAGCTTGTTGAAGCTCAGCCTTGTCACCGTTAGAAAGCAAAAATCCTGGTTGCACTTCAGACCTGTCAGTTCTCCAAGTCCAGTCTGCCACTGCCTCTGCATCGATGGTAGTAGAAACGGACGCTGGGCGTCGGAGAGCGAGCTAGCTCTCGGTTACGCAATGAAATCTCGAGGAACTTCAGCAATGACAGGAAAGGGAACTTGCTAGCTGCTAACTTGCTAGCTGCTAACTTGCTACCATACCAATCGTAAAGCTACTATGCTAATGCTAGGGTCTTCCGCTTTCGCATTCCCTTCACTTGCCGTAGTTGTTGCCTGTTTTGACAGCAGGTTAACAAAAAAGAAAGGAAGAAATCAATCAGAAGTAAGATGAACGATCCTACGGCGTCGTAATTGTCAACTTGGCCACAGTCGAGAACGGAAGATAACGTGACAAACCACTTTTATCCAGTCCTCACCGTTGACTAAGCTGCCAGCTAGTTGTCAGTTTATCCACTGCCCGCAGCTGGTTCTGTTTACATGACGTCACGTGACGTACAGACAAAGGCGGAAACTACGAGGCTCCTACTTGTTTTCCCATGATAACATAAGATGCTGCTGGGCTACACTCACTGTAGTTGAGTACTGTACACTGGAACCTTCATCTGTTGGGCTCCATGAACCAACTTGGTTAAGGTAAAACTGGTATTTCTGGTATTGATTCTCTAGAACAGTTTTCCGAATAGCAACGTATGCTGTGTTGTCATTTTCTCAATTCCCCTCCCCTCGGGATCATTAAAGTCTCATCTCATCTGAGCAACAGAAAATGGATCCCTACATGATAGTGAGGCCTCTGTAACTATGTCTCTCCAACAGATGTACGTGATGCAGCACTCTGTGGTGACACTGTACAACGCATTGGTCTCCAGCAGGCCCGACTTGGCTGATTGTTATGAGGAGTACACCGCAAATGAGAGGCGTTTTCTGGAAGAAGGGGTCGAACCAGGATGGCAAGGTTCCCTGTTCCCGCAACTCTCAGTGAACTCTGGCTCGGACTGGATCTCCGTTCACCCTGAGGAGCCCCAGGACTTTGAGAGCTTCTACAAAGACCCTGACCGCAATACCCCCACCCCACGCCACAACACCATCTACATTCAACCCATAGGTGAGTGTGTCTAGTAGGGTCCCATATATTGCTTTGATACATCAGGCTGATATTGGGCTTTTATTAAATATCAGATATCAGCCAGTCGTGCCATCCACCTTGACCACAGCTACATATAAACAGACTGTAAAACCTGCAATGAAAGAAAATAACATTTATTTTCTTTGCACATTTTATTTCTTCGTTTATTTTTTCAATAGTGGATTTTATAAATTCTCCATTTAAAGGCAATAATGTGTCCTAGAGTTTCCCCAAGCCCTGTGTAGGTGTGGTGGGTAGTGATGGCGAGATGAAGCTTCTCGAAGCATTGAAGCATTCCAGCCAAATGGGTTGAAAATGGGTTCATTTCTCGAGGCTTCAAGTGCACACTACGGCCACCTGCTGGTCTAAAGAAATTAGAGCAGGCAAGACTGGCAGCACAGCGATGTGTGCAAAGCATGGGCCACTAAAGGCCAATGAATTAAACCGCTGATGTAATCAACTTTAAAAAAAATGAAATTACTCCATAATGTATATATTCATATCATGCTATAAAACTATAAATGAACAAAAATCATCGGTTCAATAATGTCGTAGAAATGTCTCCACACGCTCTGTAACTTAATTTAGTTTGGTGGCAAAGCCTGTAGCTGTACCACTCATAGTGTGCTTCAGTAGACATGACAGTCATAGTCATGGGTACGAATCTGGCATGTGAATAAAATGTTACTTATTTATGATGCAGCATATCATTATATGGCTTGTTATTATAATGCTATGATTAGTAAGATAAGATTTAAATATAGCTACAGAAGGACAAGGCAACCCACGAATTATGGGGGCACTTTCTTTCCTTATATCCGTGATTCAAAACTGCCCACCAAACCCGAATCCATTCCTGAAGCACGTACGTGAATGAGGCTTCAAACGTCATCGATGACGTAATGACGTTAAAATGATACAAGCCTCGATACATAAGTTCACGAGAAACTGCCCTACGTTCTCGACACGCGCTTCGAAGCCCCGGTATCAAGCGTGACATCACTAGTGGTGGGTCACCCTGCCTTAAAGGGCTGCTAACCCTAAAAGAATTTCATTAGTTTGGGTGTCAGCGGAGAGTTTTAGTGTCCCATGATGGTCTAAATACTGTTTCAGAGGCTTTTTCCACCCTGGCAAGAATAAAGTTCTTGAAAACATGGGAGTTTTTGGGCATAAAAATGGTCAAAGTGAAAATATATCGGCACGAAATATCAGCTTCAATACAAAGATATCCATGTTGGCCTTCAAAAACCCATATCAGTGAGGCCCTGGTGGCTAGTCTTAGTCTACCTTCCAAACACACAAGCTCAAAGGCCATTCAACTCTCCCACTACCATAGATGATGTTATGACAGCATACTATTGATTAAGAAGATTTCAGACGTGTGAGCTGGATACCGTAAGACAACTAGCTGCACCTGACAGGACAAACCAGTCATTTTGACCCCAGATTATATTATACGACTATTCCACAAGCTACTGTAAGTCTACTGTTTCTCCTGGTGTAAAGGAGTTGCCTGTCTGTTTTTAGTTTGACATCCACTGATGCAGACAACGAACAGGAGATGTGCATGCAAGAAGCCGCGTACTAAATGTATCTAGGTCGCCACTTTACAGTTGTGGAGGCAGCCATTTCTTGACTACCCACGTAAAGCGTGTCGTATGGTTATTAAGCCTTATATTTAGCCTTATTCCCACACTCTTTTCTGTTAGGTTCCTTCGGCGAGGCGGCGGCCCAGACAGGCCCGTATGTGGAGTGGCTCAGAGAGTACTTGCCAGGCCTTCTTCTATGGGCTCGCCGTCAAGTTGCTGCCCCCGGTTACTGTGGCTGAAACAGGATGTTCTTTCAGGGTTAACAGCGACTCGCGCAACCTGCAGATCCTTACTGGTAGGTCAGGGAATTTCCTACCTGAACTTTTAGCTAGCCTACATTCTATCTTTGGTCATTTTCCATCTGAAAATGTTGACGAATGTCGGGGGGTAAAAGTAGTTATTTCAAGCTGTCCCTGATAGTACATTTTTGTTTTCTCTTCATTTTTAGATGACCTGCTGCGATTTCTGGAGAAAAGGAAGCCTAAAGATGCTTTTTGTATTATTGGAGTCACAATGATTGACCTCTACCACAAAGACTCCTGTGACGTTGTCTTTGGACAGGCTTCACTCACTGGGGGTGAGATCATACAACTACAAAGTAATAGTAGAAAATATAACTTCTGAGCAAGGCTGTTGTCAGACTAAAATTGTGAGACAGAGCATGACATTTTTAACAGAGCATCAATAAAATGAGCTTTATTACAATGAAATCCTGTAGTGCATAACCCTTAATCCTCAATCCCGTATGTCAGAGTACATAGAAATACATAGTCATGATAGTTAGCATTATTTATTGCATGCATGCGGTCTCAGATGATGTGATTTGGTTGAGGTGCCACTAGATGGCGCTAAACTCAAATCTAATCCAACCCAGTAAATAGGAGAGTTTTTATTATGTGTGTCCTCGCTGTTGTTTTACGTCTCTACATGCAGGAATGGGCGTTTTCAGCTTTGCCAGGCATGATGACGACTTCGACACCAGCAGTTACGCTGGGAGGTTGGACGAACAGTTTCAACCAAAGCAGGGGGACTATTCTGTGTTTGAAGGCTATTACACTCCCCCCATCACCAGCTACCTGCTGCTTCGGTCCTGCAAGGTTATTTACAAAGACATAAAGCATGCCATTCCACTCAATATTATTTACACTACTTTATGTGAGGTGCATTAGATTGTAATGTCATTTAATGCAATTAAATTTGGAACTCATGTTTTGGAGCTAAAGACTTCTGCAAGGTTGACCCTCTCTCCCTTCACTATTATCAATGCAGCTGATAAAACACAACACCTTCTGTGCCTGCTCTTTTATCAGAAAGCTCTTGTTGTGAACATTTGTTTCCAGTCAATGACCCATCAGATTTGCCACATGTTTGGGATAAGGCACTGCCAGTGGATGAAGTGTGTCATGCAGGGCTCCAACCACATGGAGGAGTCGGACCGTCGGCCCCTGAACCTCTGTCCCATCTGCCTCCGCAAGCTACAGTCCTCAATCGGCTTCAAAATAGCCAAAAGATACAAGGTGAAAGGCGTGTTATGGATAAAACAAAGTAAGGTGTTCTTGAATATTATGAATAAAGCCCAACAGTCTTTGATTAATTGTTTGAGGAATATCTCTCCACCATTAATTTTAATCAAGGCTTGCCAGAAGATCAGTTTGATTGAATGCACAGACATGATTTTTTTTATCGAATGGTTATTATCTTTGTTCATCAGGCCTTACTGCACTGGATGGAGGAGGATCAGAGTGGAGCAGCCAGCCCAGAAGGGGCCACTGCCTCTCAGTCTGTGCACCACTTCCCCAAACCCACCCCAAACACCTTTTACACATCCAGCCTGTGGCTCCACAGGTGCCTGGACATACTGAAAAAGGGTCACCGAATGCGTCCACTGTGGCTATTGGCTCCTTTAAAAATGTAAGATCTCAAAAAGTAATAAAATAAAAAAAATCACATACACTCCTGAGCTTCATGCGTATTCTATGAGAACATCTCTTCCAGTAGATTTCATGGTAGAGAATCAGTGCAATCAGTTGTTCTGGCAGCTACACATACTACAGTTTTTCAGGCTATCGTCACAGTATTGATCACCAGCAGATAGTTTTAGATAGTTTAGAGATGCAACACTGACTCACCTCTGAGGCACCTCTTAAACACTGCATTACCAGTTCTTTAGTGTAGTCTTTAGTGTATTTGGTACATCCATAGCTCCCAGCCGTATCTGACACCATTTTAAGGGATGTACTGGAGGGTAAACCCACCTGAACCCAGTTTGTCCACTGTTTTTATTTGCGAAATAGAGTTTGAAATGAATCTAATTCATAGTAAGGAGTATCAAATTGAAGTTTTTGAAGGCAAAATAAAACACAAATGATTGCTTTTTTTTGTGAAAATATAACTGATTTTTGTTCGTATTGATGGTTGTTTCCCTTATGATGTTCACCAATTGGAGGTCATAGTTTACCAAACCTTTTAAATTACTGCTCTATCCCTGACCACCATCCATTCAAGTGACACAACAACAAATGTCCCACCACATTTAGCTGGTATTGAACAGTATAACCCTTTCAATGTAAAGGTTAAACACTGTATGGTACAGCAGGTATGTCCATATTGTGATCTAAAAGCTCTAAAGATTCCTCTCAGAGAGCAGATCTCCAGTGGCAGGTCTCAAAGCATCAATATTGGGATCTATCCATCCCATTCCTCTTGCTTGAGCTCCCTCTGCCAGCAGCAGCCTTCAGATTGTCCAATATCCTCATGGCTTGACCCTTTTATTACCCTAAGCGCTATGTTTTCACAAAACTGATGACTTGCTAGGCCATTTCCTGTGGCCCCTTTCTGGTTCTGGCCCAATTCAACATGTACTTCCAAGTAATCCTGAGGACTGCATCTTCTTTTGTCCTGTTGATGCCCTCCACTGTGTTCCACTGTGTTCCCTTCCCCTGCACGCATGGCCTCGGGGCGTTTTGGATCCCTCCTTCTGCAGAGTAATCCTCTCTTAGCGGGTTTTACCAAACCCAGGAACAAGGCGCCCAGACCCATGCCGACTGCACAGGAGTAGAACGCTGAGCCATAGTTGTGAGTCATATCCACCAGGACACCTAGATAGAATAGAGTATATTGGGATTACTAGGTACTAGGAGTCTAACGGTAGCCAGTGTTTCTAAACTTTCTAAAGACATCACTCTTACCTCCGAGTGGCGGGCCGGCCAGCCCCGCAAAGCTCTGTATGAACACATAGACCCCAGCAGCTGAGCCCATCCTCTCTATGCCCACCACATCCTCCTCAGCCAGCATGGGGATGTGAGTGCTTGCTATGGTTCCCATGAAGAACCCGTAGAAGGCGCAGCACACAGCAAGGCCGTAGAACTCCCCAACTAAAGTAAAGGCCACTAGGACAATAGTCATGGAAATGACACATGCCAGAAGCACTAGCAGCTTCCTCTTCTTCAGCTGCTTCCTGCTCAGGATCCATCCGATGGAGAAACGGCCTACGGTTCCAGCCAAAGCCATGATGGAGAGCATGTAAGTGGCGTGGTCCCGCTCCACCCCTCGACTCACGCTCAGCTCGATGATGTAGAGTTGAGGGGCGAAGAAGCCCATCGTGGCAAAGAGTCCAAACAGAGAATAGTAGATGAACGTGTCCTCTCTGAGGACGGAGAAATCTAGAAGTTTATGAGTCTTTGAAGGCACAATTTCATCCCCTCCTTCCTCTCCGTGTTCTTTTCTCATTCCCTTCTCCCCTCTGTTCTTTTTCTCCTCCTCCTTTTCGGGTTCCTTAGCGTCTCCCACCTGTTCCTGTACAGCATTCAACCTTTCTTCCTTATGCAGTAAAGTCTTCTCCTCTTGGCTGCTTTCATCTGGGCCCTTCAAAGACTGGAAACCAGAGTCTCCGGAGCTCACAGAATCTCTGGTCACCTCATTGTCCTGACTGTAGGAGATCTTTGGAGCATCCAAGCTGTCCTCAACGCAACGTAACGTGAAGCCTTCTTCGTTCGTTCCTTCTAGGTCCTCCTGTGTACTGAGGGCTTCCAGCTCCCTGGTGGACGCTCTGTCAGTCTCGGTCTCCTGGGCTGTTCTGGGCTTGATGACGATTGGCCGAAGCAGAGCTCCACAGACGATGACGGTGCCTTGCAAAGCTCCGATCACCACCATAGTGTAGCGCCAGCCGATTCTGTCCCTCAGCATGGAGAAGGCTGAGAAGAGGGAATGTGTTCATTAGGCAACATTGTGTGTGAACATCCTCTCAAACATCCTTGTCACCTCATTGGATATCGTCCAGTCATCTACTGCCGATATGATGGTTCATCCTTACCCAAAGCTACATAAGAACAGTGTCTAAAACCAGCAATGAAATATTTCCTTTGCACCTTTTTTATTTATTCATTTCAATAAAGTTTTTTTGTAAATTAATTCTTCATTTAAAGGAAATAATGTATCCCAGAGTTTCTCCTAACATTGAATAGGTGGGGTTGGTCAGTAGCTGCTAACCCTAAAAGAATGTCATTAGTTTCAGTGGAGAGTTTTAGTGTCCCATGATGGTCTAAATGCTGTTTCAGAAGCTTTTCCACCCCGACAAGAATAAGATTCTGGGGGGGGGGAAGCACTGAATACTTTTAATATTTTGCGATCGAACTCCTGCTCACATAAACTAGACATTCATTACACACTTTTTATCACCCAGATAGACACACACCTCCGTCATGTAAAACACATCGGCTGACACTCACCAGGGTGCCAAGGCAAACATGGAGAAGGACTCTCCGATGGAGGCCGCAGAGGTGACCAGAGGCCGGCGACGGTTAAAATACTGAGACAGGATGGTCACAGTGGGCAGGAAGGTCAGGCAGTAGCCCAGACCTGCACAGGGGAGAGGAGACACACACAGTTACATTGACAAACCTTCTTAGATCATTTTGTATTATGTGGTGCAGAGAAAGGGAGAGAAGCAATCCAATACCCGCAACTAATCCAGTGGTGATGTACATTTCATTGACGGAGTTGGTAAAGCCCGTGGCGATGGTCCCTGTGGTGATGAGGAGTCCTCCAATCATAACGACAGGTTGGAAGCCAAACCGGTTAGTCATCACAAAGGAGAGAGGAGCTAGGGACAAGGGGTGAACAGGTTGTTTAATGTAGACGACGCCATCACATCACAGGAGGTCTTTCACTCTGCTGTCCAATAGTCTCTGTTTTTCAGTTTCGCCAGCATGTTCATCAGCCTCACTCACCGGTGAAGGTCATGACAAAGACGCAGATGGAAACGATCCAGGAGACTCGGCTGTTGGTCTCCCCGAACTCCTCCATCAGGCTCTGGAAGAAGATGCCGAAGATCCTGATGGTGCCGTAGGTGAAAACCTCCACTAGGAAGAAGGCCAAGGCCACCAGCCACCCCCAGCCTCCATCTGGGGCCTCCGTGTACACGTTGGGCCTCGTGAAGCCACTTCCTCTGAATTCACACAGTGCCATGGCTGAGGCTGAGACGGGAGAGGAAGGGATGGAGATTTGTAGGTTAGAGAACATCAGGAGATGCTCCTCTATATCAACAACAGCTGGTGCAACAACAAGAGCAGTGGTTCTTCAATCGTGTTCCCAGGATCTAGAAACCCAACCCCGCAAGCCAACAAACTCGGCGGCAACTCGCTGACCAAATGCTGGGTGTGGAGAGAGGGAACCCGGACTCATTGGTCATCGTTCTGGGTGATTTCAACAAATGTAATTTAACCCACGAACTTCTCAAATAGAATACATCAAATGCCCGACCAGAGAGGGGAACACCTTGGACCACTGTTACACTAGAGTCAACAGCACCTACCACGCAGTCCCCCGCCCTCCACTGGGACAATCTGACCACTCACTGATCCATCTGATCCCTGCATACAAGGCAAGAGACTCAAACTCTCCAAACCTGTGGTGAGGAGATCAAAGAAGTGGAGCAGTGAAGCTGTGGAGGAGCTGCGCGATTGCCTGGACTGTACTGACTGGGATGTTTTCAGGACTACCTCCCAACAAGTCTGGATGATCAGCTTCTGCGAGGACCGCTGCATACCAACACGCACCAGGGTGAGTTATAACGATGACAAACCCTGGTGCTCTGCTAGACTCAAACAGCTGCGTTTGGAAAAGGAGAGGGCCTTACAAGAGTGGTGGTAGGGACCGGTTTAAGCTGGCCGAGCACTCGTTTGGCGAGGCGATAAAGGAGGCCGAGCGCTAGTACTCAGAGAAGCTGAAACATCACTTCTCTGCCTCGTCAGTCTGGAAGGGCCTACAGGAGATCACCATCTACAAACCCAAACCCCCCCCACTCTATGAATGACCTTCGCCTGGCAAACGACCTGAATGAGTTCTACTGCAGATTTGAAAGACCATAGAACAGTCCTGACTCCATCCCCCTGCACCAGCCCCCCCACACCAGCCCCACCACAGCTCCACTTAACACTTCTGGACTTAACAGCACCCCCCTCCCACCACACCGTCTTGAGATGATGCTAACAAACTACTCAAGAGACAGAACCCCACGCCAGGCAGCACTCGGACCTTTCCAGCATGCAGGGTGGACGATCTGTGTGTCTCCTCTTCTGAGAATTTGGTCAATTTTTTTTCTTCAACAAAGTTTTTGAAGCAACATTATGATCATTTCTCTTATTTTCAAAAACACAACAATGCAGAACTAGGCTCAACCAACTGTCAGCAGCACCATGTCTGTGCAGATGTATATGTCTGTCATAACCTGTTGAGTAGCATTCTGCCGTCTGTTCTCCTCCAAGGCCAAGGAGGTATAGATAGTCTGGGCTCGACTTGACAAACCGGCTTCACTCAGCAACTCAAAATACTTTAAACCGCCTTAAACCAATCTACATGTCCTGACCATGTATAGCGATGACACACTCTCTCTTATCACGTTGTCCATATGCTCTAATCCGTCACACATAACCACTGGATGTTGCCTTGATAGTGACAGCTCAGAATTGCTCAATTCCCATTTGCAGACCATCAGACAGACCTCAGTAGATCTCGTGCTCTACTGATTCGCAGCAAGTTTCATTCTATTACCACATGTTACCTTATACTATTACTTCCCTCATTCGGGGTGGAGGTGTATAGTCTTTACTGTTTCTGCAACCTTATACACCCAGAAACTAAAATATTCTCAGATATCATCCGTTACGGGTGAGTATTATCACATTGCAGCGGTCTGACGTGTCTCTTAATTGGTAGTCAACTGGGTCAAGTCCTGTCCTGCAGGGAAACGGCCCGCTGCCTTCTTGGCGAGCACCGCTTGCCTTGCAGCGAGACCCCCCCCTCCCCTTCGCTTTATTCACAAGGCACGTCTTTGTACGGGACCGGGAGCCATCTGGCACGCTTCTTATTGCATTCACCGAGTCCATTACAGGACATTGAGTCGATATCAAATAGAGCAGAGCTTCACTTTGTGTAAGGGAGTGAGAGAAACAACGAGCATTGCCTTTGAAAACAGTTCACAGACTTTGTAAGTACTCCGCGTGCGCGTCTTTGAAAATAAATCTATATTCAATGCATGTGCCTGTGTCTTAACAAATCTGTAATACATGACTTGTTAAATAGTTTTGTTTTCATACAATAATGTGACTAAACCACACGGTTATAGTAAAATAGCCTGTGTTTAGAGGTAGTTGCAGGGCGCGTGCAGTGGCCAGCCTCTCACCTGTGTGGACAGAGGAAAGTAATCCTTCCTTCCCTCGCGCGTCCTGCTGTAATCCCTCTGGCGCTGTGCCTAACGAATGACCGACTCAACCTTACTGCCCCTTACTCTCTCACATACGTCCACACACGCGCCCTCTCTGCCACACGCACGCCCTCACACGCACAGGGTAAAAGCAGCAGGGTTACAGGGATCACGTCACCGTCAGTGCTGTACCTAAATCAATCTACAGGTTCCCCATAACCCGTCAACTCTGGCCTGCAGCGATTACAAATATTGGTGGTTGAATGTTGCCCTAGCCCAGGGCTGGTGTGTGTGTGTGTGTGTGTGTATGTTATGTTGTGTGAGACAGACAGGGGGTTGGTTTTTAGATGTGTGTGTTAGTCACTGCTGGTTTGCTCTGTGTCTGTGGGTGTGTTCTGCGTGTGCATGTGTGTGTCAGGATGGTTGCAGTGTGTGCATGTATGTGTGGCTCAAGTGTGTGTGTGTGTGTGTGGAAACAGGCTTGCTGGCTGAGTGTATGGTGTAAACACTGCAGAGATGCAGAGTTCAGGAGCTCCCTGACTGTGTTCCCTTACTATGCTCAACTACCTGAGCCACCAGCCCTGACACTCACAATCAATTATACATGATGTTCAGCCATTGACACACTTACATCTTCATCCCTTAAGGAATAGTTTGCCCGCAAAATGAAAATTCAGTCATTATCTGCTCATTTCAACTTTCCTAATTGTAACCTACGTGTGTAACATGGGCTCACAGATTCAGATCTAGGATTAATGTCATTTTAAAAAAAGTAGAGAATAGATAAGCAACAGGAAGTCTTGGCCTCTGAGTACTTGGTCGTCTCCCATGCAGGTTTTGATCCAAAATGGCGGCGGGTGTTACCCTGCTGCTTCTGTCCGGGACACTGCTCTGTGGACTGCTGCTCCACACGGTGAGCCGACATGGAGCCAGGGTTCCCGGTAAGAGACCCAACTTCATAATCATACTGGCAGATGATATCGGTTGGGGTGACCTGTCAGCCAACCAGCCTGGGGCGACGACACACAACACGCCTTACCTCGACCTGATGGCTCAGCAAGGAACAAGGTACAATAGTTCTTTCATTTAGCCTCGTCAGTGATCTGTTTTAACCCTCACCTCACCATATATGACATCAAAAGGGTTTGGTAAAACTATTTTAAATCACATCCAAATGTGATTTAAAATATTTTTACCAAACCCTTTTGATGTCATATATGGTACTTCGGTACTTGATACTTCGAGTCAAAGCATGAAGGTAAAGAAAGACGTTTCAAGCTATTTATTTCACAATCTCTGACAGAGATCCATTTCCTGTGCGCTCCATGCCTTGTCCTTCGGTGGTACTCCCTGTTTTCGATGGTCAACAGGGTAGATTGTCCTTTCTCCTTTAAAATATTATTTCTTTCAGACTGACAGACTTCCACTCCCCAGCCTCGACCTGTTCCCCATCCCGTGCTGCCATCCTGACAGGCCGGTATGGCCTAAGGAACGGAGTGACTCATAACTTCGCCGTGGGCTCGGTGGCGGGCCTACCTCTGTCTGAAATCACTTTCCCCCAGCTGCTACAGAGGGCAGGATACTACACCGCCATGATAGGGAAATGGCACCTCGGTCATAATGGACCATACGCTCCAACCAGCAAAGGTGAGTGGGAGAATTTGACATTCACACCCCGAGTCCAACGGGACCCAGCTGAACAGGAGGAGGGATTAAAACCGTCTACCATCTACCTGTTGGACAAAAACTCCCAGGTGTATGCAACAACCAGTTTAAACCAGATTTTTCCAGCAACCATTGGGCGTGGTGTTGTGTTGTTTTTTGTCTCTCCGGCAGGTTTTGACTACTACTTGGGAGTTCCTTACAGTAACGATATGGGCTGTACAGATGTCCCCGGGTACGACCTGCCCCGCTGCCCCCCCTGTGGATCAGGACCGCGGGTGTTCAGGTGGGGCTCTGTGCTCATGTTGTACACACCGACGAGACATTTAGTATGGTACTCGTTCTACTACTCACTGACTGGAAACAAACAGGAGCACACACAAACTGTAGTAATGTCACACAGAGAGGAAGGAAGGAAGGAAGGAAGGAAGGTTTCCCACAGGTTGTGAAAATCCTTGAATGTTTATGTGTATTTGAGAAAAATAAGTTTTTCAAAATGAATGATGGCCTTGAACGTACTTGATTTTTAAAAATGAAAATATAGCACTAAAAAAAAATGACGCCTCTATGATGTATAATTGTGACCAATGTCATGTCTTACCCCAAAACATGCCAACTTTGAGTCCTTGAATTCATCAAACAAGAAAGTCATTGAAACATCCTTGATTTTTATTTCCAAGGGAGTGTGGGAATCCTGAGACAGAGACAGATCAGTCCATGTACACGTCATTTCATTTCCAAACCCTGTCTCCCCACCTAACATGAAACAGACCTTGCATGTTATTATTATGTGTTCTAGATTGAAGAGGAGTGTGCATGGGGGCTGTTATTCCAAAGTGGGCCTTCCTCTGCTTGAAAACAGCAGTATAGTGGAGCAGCCCCTGGACCTGTGGACGCTCACGCAACAATACCAAACCACCGCACTGAGGGTCATACACCACGCAAGGTACACGTGAAGAATGAAATCCTACACACCTTAATGTTTCTGTGTGTGTGACACGTTGACAGGCTGCTGCAGGGCAAATATCCTGTGAACGAATGTGGCCCTGAACCTCACACACACACACACACACACATTTGCATTCCAACCAATCACTACGCCAGCGGATTCCACCGGTTAGCACACCATCAGCCAGAGAGGGGGGACTAGTTAGCGTTACCAGCTGCTGTAGTGTTTGGTTGGAAGAAAAACTTGCACTCTTAGGCTGGGAGGAATAGGATTACTGCCCTTTATACTTTTATTTCACATTGATTTTTGATAGAGTTTGGTTGAAATGTACAAAACTGCAAGCAAATACAACTTTCTTAAAAATATGACACAGCAACTGGACAAACAAGCAGGAATAAACTAGATAGACTAGGTTTGTCCTGTGCCGACGGGTAGAAATAGATGTTTGTCATAGATGGAATAATGGTGTTGTGGGTATGAGATTAAAGTTCCCATTCAGTGTCTTATTACAGTGTCAATGTTATTGTTTTTTCCCCGTACATGTCGCTGACGTCTTCCCAGGGAGCGAGGGCAGCCCTATCTGCTCTACATAGCTTTGGCCCACATGCACGTCCCCCTGGCCCCTCCTCCCCCTCCGGATGGCGCCCCCACCTCCTCCTCCGGCCGCCCAGAGGACGACAAAGTGTACGCCGCTAGTCTGCGAGACATGGACCGCCTGGTGGGGGCAGTAAAGAGCGCTTCTGATGACGCAGACAGAGACAACACTCTCATCTGGTTCACCGGTGAGTCAGGTGGACCGGTTACCTCTGCTCTGAAGCGCTGCGTATGACATTGTTATGCCAGCGTGTGTGCTATGCTGTGTGATGTGTTTAGGTGACAACGGCCCCTGGGAGAAGAAGTGCCAGTATGCAGGAAGTGTTGGGCCCTACAAAGGGAAGTGGCAGACCAGCAGAGGTAAAAACGTCCTGGGTTAAAACGATAGGAACAAATCTCGGTTCTGGTTTATGGACAAACTCTTCTCACGCAAGCTTCATGAGCATGCATTCATCCATCCATTGCTGTGAAAGTCGTGTTTTACTTGTGCAGGTGGGGGCTCAGCCAAGCGGACCACATGGGAAGGAGGTCACAGGGTGCCCACGGTGGCCTATTGGCCCGGTAGGATCCCCGCCAACACCACCAGCTCTGCCCTGCTCAGGTAGAGGAGACTTTCATACTCCCAAGGACTACATTCAATCAAACACATAGTTTTTCACTACAGTGTAAACAACGCTCTGGATCATTTCAGCTTGTCTCATTGTTTGTACTCGGTGACTCTTAAAAGGATGTGATGATCTACCAGCTGTCCGTTTACTGAGGCACGTTACTAGTTCACTAAGCAGGCGGGTGCTATTGGAGGCTTGTGTTGCTTAGCAGTAAATGGTTGTGATTCTCCTCTCCTTTAGCTCCTCTGCTTTTTCCCCCTTGGTTCTAATCAGTTTTATTTTTGAAGCACTTTTTAGGAAGTCACAAAGCAACAACGAGACACAATAATTCAATAACAAAATAAGAGAAAAACGAACACATCATGGAAAACTGTCTAATCCTCTCCTCACTTCCCCTTTCCTTTCCTCTCCCATCCCGTCCTGTCCTAGTGGCATGGACATCTTCCCGACCCTGCTGTCCCTGGCAGGGCTGGATCCTCCCTCAGACAGACGTTACGACGGCATCGATGCCACAAATATCCTCCTGCAGGGTCAACGGACTGGACACGAGGTGCAAACGCTAAATGTTGATTGCAAAACCTTTGAAGCTTGCCGACGGGGAATATCCTGCTGAGTTAAGGCCCTGTGGTCTCTAATTATCTGCTCTCCTTGCTTGTAGTTCCTCTTCCACCCAAACAGTGGCGCTGCAGGGACGTTTGGGGACCTGCAGACAGTCAGAGCAGGGAAATACAAAGCCTTCTACATCACAGGTAGTCCAACCACAATCAAACTAGTATTCAGTGATGTGGATATAACCTAACCTCTCCTGATGTTGTTGACCAATCACCCCCACCCCCACCCCCACTACCACCATCAGGTTCAGCTGAGGCATGTGGCGGAGGCATGGGGAGGCAGGAGCTCCATGACCCACCGTTGATATTTGATCTTGAACGTGATGATGCTGAGGAAAAAAGCCCTGGAGACAGGGACACCTGAGCACCAGGAAGTGCTGGAGAGGATTACCAGGAGGAGGGAGGAGCTATTTTGGGACATTGCCACCGACCAATCAGGTGTCCACAGCCGACTACACCACAGACCAATCGGCAGCCCCCTGTTGTGACCCGCATCACCCTGCCTGCCGCTGCCACATCTTGGGCTGAGGGTTAACTTGGGACACACAGACACATGCAGACATGAGGAAACACATGGAGACTAATATCCAGTTTGGATTTGGTCAGTTATTTGTTTGTGTTTCTCGGAAGTTCAGGTTTTCAAAACCTGGATAGGGTGCTGCCAAACAACCACAGAGAGAAAACAGGAGCTATGGCCAGTTTTTAGAAGAGATCTGACTGATGTGGTTCTGTGAGTTTAATACTAGTATGCAGAAGGGATCATGAGAGAGTCATAAGGTTTGTCTTGTCTTTTAAACAGGTATTATGTGTAAATGTACCATCTACTGCACCGTTCCAAAATACTAACAGAATCAATTTGTACATTTACAGTTTAAGCAATTAGTCTGATGGAGAGCTAGTTACATGAACACAACCAAATATAAGGAGCGTCTCTGCTTTAGCTCTCATATAGACCAGGATCCTTTTGGCCAGTTTTAGACATTATTACATGTTCAAACGTCTGTAAATATCACCAAATATGACACACTATATGACCAGAGAAGTCCATATGCACAAGAATTTCGTAGATGTCTACTAAACTTTTCTTTTAAACCCTATGTGGCCTAATTTGATCCTAAACGGCTACAAACCATTTAAACATCTTTCAAAAGGCTAATCAATGTAAACTGTCTAGGTTTATTGTTGATTCACGTTGCTTTAAAATGTATTAGCTATTTTTTAAGAATATCTTTTTTTTTTGCATACATGTTGAGATTTGATACAAGTTCTGATTTTTATGTTATTTTCCATTTCTGACCAGAATTACACTGCAACTGGAGCTTGATTGACATATCAGCTTTAATGTGTCTCAAATCATCAAGTATTAAACAGCTCACTGCAGAATAAGGGTGTCCTAACAGCGCCACCTTTTGGCAAATCATGATATTAACATGTTACTGTTTACAATAGGTACTATATATAAATGTATTATATACACATTATACACACAGTAAAAATCCTCAATATTCATTAACGCACTGTAGGTCTATGCGTTGATGTGTAATACTTAAACATATTCCAGAAGAATACTTAGTACATCAAGTTTTGAAGTAAAAACGTCTATGACTTAAATGTTAACAACATCATGTAGTAAATAAAAGGTATTAATATCACGGACATTTGAGGACCTGTATCTGTTATGTACAGCTCCCTATCAAGTAATTCACATTTCAGGTGTTGACTGCTCTTCCTACGTAACCTGTACACAAACAGATACCATATTATCAGGTTACGTTTTCAGCATCACCCACAGCTGCATCTGCAAGTCATATAATACTCACGCTGTGTACCATGACTTGCATAGTGTTTCACGCTAACAATGTCCTGCCCCCCCTCTCTCTCTCTCTCGGGGTGTGACACGTTTAATGCCCATTGATAAGCTCCTGGTCTGAGCGCTCGTACCTTGCTCCTCCGATTCAACTTTGCAAAAGAGTATTGCTATAGTGTCGTCTTTGCACACTTCCATTTTCATAGTAGTTTTTTACAAATCACTGTACATGTATTGTAAAAGAAGAAATCCCCCACTCATCATCCATCCACTCATCGCTACCAGTATCTGTGTAAAACTACATAGCTCTGTGGCGGACGCCCACGCCACCCTGGGGCCGGATTCACAAAAACGACTTAGGAAAAAAACTGTCTCATGTAAAGAAGATAGCAAATTAGTTACACTTCATAGGTCTTTAACCAAAAGAGAGCAACCGATGTCTGAGCATTTTCCTATACTTGTTTAAGTAAAACATAATTATATCCACCCTAAATAATAAGAAATAAATAAGAAAATCTCCCTTTTTTCCTTTTTTACATCGTGGGTGGGAGGTCGGCCATATTTGAGAAGTAAGAAACCAAGAGAGGTTCATAAGAGATGAGACTGATTTGAAGAAAATATTAGGGAATCGCATTAAAATCCTTCCTAAGAACTTCCTAAAACTTCTTAACAGGACTTTTGTGAATCCGGCCTCTGGTTATTCTTCAAGGGCTGCAGGTAAGACCCGCCTGTCATCTCCTCTACTCTGAGTGGAAACCACATTACAGGTGCTGGGTCATCATCAGCCAACTGGACCAATCACATGCTCATCTGGTTGCTACCATGGTAACAGTGCGCAATAATAATGTAGAGGCGATGTCGTCAGGGGTAAGTAAGGTTTCTAGCTGGACGCAGACGTGTTTGATATAAATAAGTGTAACACTGCTGTCTGGCGAGACAGGGAGCCGACAGTGGGAATCTTCAGACAGCCTTTCAATGTGTCTGGAGACGGCAGATGACATTTAGTCTGGATGATTCCCAGGTGACATGAGGGAAAGATCTAGGGACGATCTGAACATTTGTCTTTACTGGGAAGCAGACCTCCCACTCCTTTTAGTGTTTTTTTTTTTTCTATATTCAGTAAAAAAAAAAAAATGTGAGAGGAATAGACAGGAAATAAGCTTCTGGCAGGATCTGACCTGAGGCCAGCAGGGGGTACATGTGGTTCAAGAGGGGGGGTCATAATGTCTGAGCACGTTTGGAATATTTTTGTCCCTCCTCCCAGCTTGAAACAAATACGTGTGTTTTGTTTTGCTGAAGGGGGGGGGGGGGGGGGGGGGGTGGTCAGTTGCTCTGGTTGCCGACTGGAGGGAACTCGGTCTCGTCATCTAGACAGACGGGGCCCTCAGGCGAATTCATGCTCCGGGATGACCTCTCCCTTCTGAGCTCCGCCGTCCTCAGAGTATCCTGTGACAGAGAGACAGAGAGACAGAGAGACAGAGAGAGAGAGAGAGAGAGAGAGAGAGAATAGAGTTGACCAAGTTGACCAATTTCCCAAAAAGTCATTGTAGTCCTTTAAGGTGTGACTGTTACAAAGCACTCAGGTAGAATCATCCATCCGGAGTGTCTTGAGAAGGTGAACAGACTCAATACACTGAATCTCTGTGAGTTCTACTGAATAGATACAGCCCAGGTGTAGCCTACCCATGAGAGTGGTGGAGGAGGGCGGGGTTGAAGAGAGAGCTACAGTGGCAGCGTATGATTGGTTGGCTGGTTGGGGCGGGACATCCTCCGGTTTCTCCTCTTCCCTCTGCTCCACCGGCTCCTCGTCGGTGTCAAACAGCCTGCAGGAACACAGAGAGACTCTCATGTTACCACTGTAACAACACAAGTGTTAACCAGTGTTGCTAGTTAAAGTACTGTACAAACATGCATACAGCTTTGCCTCCCCCTAGCATACACACAATCACATACACACACCTGTGTTTTTGGACCAGGACACACTCCCCTCCGTCCTGTGGATCCACATTGTAGATGTAGAGATGCCCATCTGAGGATGCCACCAGCAGGCGAGGGAGCTTCTGGATCCTAACAAGCAGCACACAACAAAATAGCTCCTGAATGAAATATGTGAAAATATGCACACATTTTCAGTTTCTTTAAAAGAAAATCTCTTTCTGGCCTCCGTCTTTCTCCCTCCGTCTTTCTCCCTCTGTCTTACGTAGCCAGGGCGCAGATGTTCTTCAGGCCGAACATGTTGAGGCGGACGGTGGCGAAGGCTCTGTCCTGATGCATCATGTTGGAGACCTGGGTGGGCAGGTAGGTGCTGGCCGCTGTGAACATTTTCCCCACATACGCCGACCACGTAGGGGACACCTCCTCTCGACTGGGAGGAAGCAAGACAGGCGCCACAGTTAAAGGTGCTGCGAGTGGCAAACCAAAAAATCATCACCACGTTCATTTTGAGACATTATTATAGTCATCATAACAAATGAGACCAGAGACGACTGGCAGCGTCTACCGGCCTCTACACTGCATTTTACATCGTGTACCACCAGGGTTTGGTGGGGAATCTGCTGGATTGCTTTACGGCACAAAACAGGAAGAGGGCGCTGTTCTTCCAGTGCAAACAGAGCTAAAGCTTTCAGAGAAAGGCCGGTGAAAAAAATCACTTCCACCATGTTTATTCCTTTTTAGTGAAGCCAAAGAGACGCCAGAAGAAGCAACATCCTCTTTGTGACAAGAAACAACATTCATGTTTAAAAATGCTACCACTACATATGTGAATACACACTGTACTACATAGAGATGAAAACCTCCATCAGTGTTGTTGTGTTACCTGGGGCTGTGCTGCTCCAACTTAAAGATGTGGACAGTCT